>CAUPSL010000153.1:17500-100000 GCA_963514005.1 Raja brachyura
GGCGCTGTGAGGCAGCGACTGTACCGCTGCGCCACCGTGCCGCCCATTTGGTAAAATGGCCGCCACGAATCTGACGCCAACAAACCTTCAAATGTCAAGGAGAGGACGTCTCGACTGGAAACGTCACCCGTTCCTTCTCTCCAGAGATGCCGCCCGTCCCGCTGAGTTACTCCGCCAGTTTGGGTCTTATCTTCGGTGTAAACCAGCGTCTGCAGTTCCTCCCTGCCCGTGAGCGTTGTCGAGACTCCGGGCGGGTCCCCGGCACGGCGCGAGGTTCTGCATTGAGCCGATGTTAGAGATTTCCAACCCCGTGTCGATGTCATTTGTTTACCACAGGTGCGGTCGGTGACCTGTGTACTATGCGCATGAACGCACAGTTAACGTGACCTTAGGTCGTGCAGGAGGGGAGAGAGGACGTGGAACTATTCGCAAAACAGCGCAGTTTTAATTAAGATCGCTCCGGCTTAACCGTGTAATCCCCTTGGTGGAGGGAGAGCTTTACTCGTGAAATGAGTCGTGCCGCACACCTGCTTGTCTCCCCATCTCAGGAGGTCTCGCTCGTTACGCAGATCTTCACATGAACATCTCGACAGCAGGAGTTATTGTGAAATGCCCTGTTTGATTTCTGATGAAATCACAGCGCCCCCCATAAATTTTGGGACAAAGACCCATCATTTATTTATTTGCCTCTGTACTCCACAATTTGAGATTTGTGATAGAAAACACATCGTCCCCCCATTTCAGGGCACCATAATGTTTGGGACACAGCAAGGTCATGTAAATGAAAGTAGTCTTGTTTAGTATTTTGTTGCATATCTTTTGCATGCAATGGCTGCTTGAAGTCTGGACATCACCAGTTGCTGGGCTGGGTGTCTTCTCTGGTGATGCTCTGCCAGGCCTGTATTGCAGCCATCTTTAGCTTATGCTTGTTTAAGGGGCGAGTCCCCTTCAGTTTTCTCTCCAGCATATAAAAGGCATGCTCAATTGGGTTCAGATCGGGTCAGAGGCAAATAAATAAATGATGGGTCTTTGTCTCAAACATTAAGATTGTTAAGGGCTTGGACACACTAGAGGCAGGAAACATGTTCCCGATGTTGGGGGAGTCTGGAACCAGGGGCCACAGTTTAAGAATAAGGAGTAAGCCATTTAGAACGGAGACAAGGAAACACTTTTTCTCACAGAGAGTTGTGAGTGTGGAATTCTCTGCCTCAGATTTTTCTGGATACTTTCAAGAGAGAGCTAGATAGGGCTCTTAAAAATAGCGGAGTCGGGGGATATGGGGAGAAGGCAGGAACGGGGTTACTGATTGGGGATGATCAGCCATGATCACATTGAATGGCGGTGCTGGCTCGAAGGGCCGAATGGCCTACTCCTGTACCTGTTGTCTATTGTCTATTGTGGAGGGCACTGTAGACGAAATAAAGAGGGATTGGACAGAGTAGAAGCAACAGCCACTGATTCTAAACTGAGGCTCATCCCGAAGATCGACACAAAATGCTGGAGTAACTCAGCGGGACAGGCAGCATCTCTGGAGAGAAGGAATGGGTGGCGTTTCCGGTTGAGTCCATTCCTCAGACTGTCACCCGTTCCTTCTCTCCAGAGATGCTGCCAGTCCCGCTGAGTTACTCCAGCTTTTTGTGTCTACGGTTTAAACCAGCATCTGCAGTTCTGCCATGCACGAGGAACTGCAGATGCTGGTTCATACCCAAGAAAACCACGAAATGCTGGAGTAACTCTCAGATGCTGAGTTACTCCACCACTTTGTGCCCCGTTCTTGTAGACCAACCTCTCTAGTTTAGAGATACCGCGCGGAAGGAGGCCCTTTGGCCCATCGAGTCCGCGCCGACCAGCGAACCCCCGCACACTCACACTATCCTGCACTCACACACACACACACACACTGACCCCAATTTGCAACTTACGAGCACCCGCGCAGGTCACGGGGAGAACGTGCAAACTCCGCACAGACAGCGCCCGTGGTCAGGATCGAACCCGGCTCTCTGGCGCTGAGAGGCAGCAGCTCTACCCGCTGCGCCACCGTGACATTTGGAAAATGTGCCCTCTGCCCTCCAATCAGAAATCCGCATTTCTCATCTCCTGAAAAATGGCTCGGAGGTATGAATAGACATTAAAGAGGAGAGTGGGTAGTTGTCAACAGATAGCCGTGCATCAGACATTGTTTGTAAAAACTGCATCACAAGTCTGGAGGTGGACAAAAGTGCTGGAGAAACCCAGCAGGTGCGGCAGCATCTATGGAGCGAAGGAAATAGGCAACGTTTCGGGCCGGAACCCTTCTTCAGACTTTATTAGTCTGGATACATTTCAACAACAATACAATACCGTTTATTGTCATTGAGGTTCAAACGAAATTTAGTTTCTGCAGTCATACAAACAAGAAAAGAACCAAGACACAACACAATTTACACAAACATCCATCACAGTGAATATCCTCCTCACTGTGATGGAAGGCAAAGTCTTATCTCTCCCCTGCACTCCCATTCTCCTCCCGATGTCAGAGTCAAAGCCCCCAGCGGGCGATTGTAAGTAAGTCCCGCAGCGGTTAAGGCCGCGCCGGGCGATGTAAGGCCCCACTCCGGGTCTTGATGTTGAAGCCCCAGCGGGCCCCAGCAAGTCCCGCGGATGTGTAAAGCCGCGCCGGTCGATATAAGGCCCCACTCCGGGTCATCTTCAACCCCGCATCTTGGGCGGGAGAAGTTGCCGCCGCGGGAGCTCCGAAAAGCGGTCTCCCACCAGGGACCCGCGAGCTCCCGGTGTTGCCGTCCACCGGCCTGCAGCTGGAGCCTCCGAATCTCCGGGGTTGGGCAGCAGCAGCGCGCCACCACAGCTCCTCCCGTTCCGAACTCAGCCAGCTCCACGACGGTGAGTCGGCCGCAGGCTCCGCGACTGGAGCCCCAGGTCCGGTTGGAGGCCGCTCCACGGTGGTAGGTCCCAACGACAACGGACAACGGAGACCCAACAGAGAGAAGGTCGTGTCCTCCATACAGGGAAAAGATTTTAAAAGTTTCCCCCACCCCCCCCCCCCCCCCCCCCCACACATAGCCCCCCCCCCCCCCCCCCCCCCCCCCCCCCCCCCCCCCCCCCCCACCCCCCCACACATAGCCAGCTAAAAAAACCAAAAAAAAACCCACTATAACTACACTCAAAACGAGAACAAGGGGTCACAGTCTAAGGTTAAGGGGGAATTCCTTTAGGACCGAGATGAGGAAAACATTCTTTACACAGAGAGTGGTGAGTCTCTGGAATTCTCTGCCACAGAAGGTAGTTGAGGCCAGTTCATTGGCTATATTTAAGAGGGAGTTAGATGTGGCCCTTGTGGCTAAAGGGATCAGAGGGTATGGAGAGAAGGCAGGTACGGGATACTGAGTTGGATGATCAGCCATGATCACATTGAATGGCGGTGCAGGCTCGAAGGGCCGAATGGCCTACTCCTGCACCTATTTTTCTATGTTTCTATGAGACAAAAAAAAAGACAGACAGACTGCAGAGGCCGCTGCGATGAGAGTCGCGCCGCCCACCCAACTATAACTATACTATATACTATCTACGACTATAATAGGCCAATTTGTCTACAAACTGGGCTTTTGAAGATATTTCCAATGGATTTTTTCCAATGGCAAAGCTCAAAATAGGACCCCATATCTGAGAAAAGACGCGCTGGCTCTGGAGAGGGTCCAGAGTAGCTTTACAAGAATCGTCCCAGGAATATATGGGTTACCATATGATGATCGTTTGGCAGCACTGGGCCTGTACTCGCTGGAGGTTAGAAGAATAGTTACCGAATAGTGAAAGGCCCGGATAGAGTGGATGTGGAGAGGATGTTTCCACTGGTGGGAGAGTCCAGGACTAGAGGACACAGCCTCAGAATTGAAGGACGTTCCTTTAGGAAGGAGATGAGGAGGAATTTCTTCAGTCAGAGGGCGGTGAATCTGTGGACTTCTTTGGCACAGACGGTTGTGGAGGCCACGTCAATGGATATTTTTAAAGCAGAGATAGATAGATTCTTGATTAGTACGGGTTTTAGTCAGGGGTTACGGGGAGAAGGCAGGAGAATGGGGTTGACTGGGAGAGATAGATCAGCCATGATTGAACGGTGGAGTAGACTTGATGGGCCGAATGGCCTAATTCTGCTCCTATTCCCTATGACTTAATGACGGCCAGAACCTTTTTTCCCAGGATGGAAATGTCAAGGATAGATCAGCCATGATTAAACGGTGGATTAGACTTGATGGGCCGAATGGCCTAATTCTGCTCCTATCACTTATGAACCTTGTAGACCAATTTGTCCCCAAATGGCGGCGGCAAACTGGGCTTTTGAAGAATTTCCCAGCGATTATATTCAATGGCAGAGCTCACAATAGAAAGCGTTTTTGTCAGCTCCTCGTTCACCCATTCTCTGACACTGGAAGAAACTTCACTCGCTGAGATTATCAGTAGTTTTGCCAAACGATAGACGTAAATAATTCCGAGAGAGTCCAGTAAACATGTGCAACGGCATAAATTGCCTTTTTCATCCAAAGAATGCGGCTGGTTTGTCAGCGTGTTAAACCGATTTACCACAGTTAATAGATTGGATGGAAATGTTCCCACTAACCCCTTACTGCCCACCAATCTGCAGATCATTTCATTGCTGTTCTCTGCCATTCCAGACGCAGATTCTCTCTATCATTTCGTCCCGTTATCTTAGAAACATAGAAACATAGAAATTAGATGCAGGAGTAGGCCATTCGGCCCTTCGAGCCTGCACCGCCATTCAATATGATCATGGCTGATCTTCCAACTCAGTATCCCGTACCTGCCTTCTCTCCATACCCTCTGATCCCCTTAGCCACAAGGACCACATCTAACTCCCTCGTAAATATAGCCAATTAACTGGCCTGAACTACCCTCTGTGGCAGAGAGTTCCAGAGACCCACCACTCTCTGTGTGAAAAAAGTATTTCTCATCTCGGTCTTAAAGGATTTCCCCCTTATCCTTAAGCTGTGACCCCTTGTCCTGGACCTCCCCAACATCGGGAACAATCTTCCTGCATCTAGCCTGTCCAATCCCTTAAGAATTTTGTAAGTTTCTATAAGATCCCCTCTCAATCTCCTAAATTCTAGAGAGTATAAACCGAGTCTATGCAGTCTTTCTTCATAAGACAGTCCTGACATCCCAGGAATCAGTCTGGTGAACCTTCTCTGCACTCCCTCTATGGCAATAATGTCCTTCCTCAGATTTGGAGACCAAAACTGTACGCAATACTCCAGGTGTGGTCTCACCAAGACCCTGTACAGCTGAAGTAGAACCTCCCTGCTCCTATACTCAAATCCTTTTGCTATGAAAGCTAACATACCATTCGCTTTCTCCACTGCCTAATTTTCTTCCTTAATCCTTGAGAAGGAACTACAGGTGGTGGAAAAAGGTAGACAAAAATGCTGGAGAAATTCAGCGGGTGAGGCAGCATCTATGGAGGGAAGGACTAGGTGACGTTTCGGGTCGAGACCCTTCTTCAGACTGATGTGAAAGTCCCACCCACCCCCCCCCCCCCCCCCCCCCAACCACCTCTCCGGGTGCTCTGGTTACCTCCCGCAACCCAACGAATACCAGGTTAGTCGGTTAATTGCCATTTGTAAGATGTCCCCAGTATGCGTCGGGTAGAATTGGCGTACGGGCGTACACTGGTCAGCACGGACTCAGTGGGCCGAAGGGCCTGTTTCCACTCTGTACCTCTAAACTGTTCGATCCAGGCCACGGGTGCTGTCTGCGGGGAGTTTGTGCGTTCTCCCCGTGTCCCGCGTGGGATTTCTCTGGGGAACTGCGCTTTCCCCCCACGTCCCAACGACGTTACGGGTTGGTAGGTTAATTGGCTTGGTGTGTGCGTGAACTGTCTCGAGTGTGTGTGGGATAGTGTTCGTGTAAAACGTTGAATATTTTATGTGTTATGAATAACTGCCGCTGTATGTCATTGCCACTTGCGGGCGGAGCGCCGAGGCAAATTCCTTGTATGTGAATCTTTGGCCATTAAACATATTCACTCATTCACTGATTGGTCTGTGGGGACCGCTGGTCGGCACGGGCTCGGTGGGCCGAAGGGCCTGTTTCCGGGCTGTATCTCAAAACCAAACTAAAGCTGAATTATCTTTCCGCTTCTCTCGTGCTTCACAATGGCGGGCTGCTGCTGCTGTGTTGCTCGCTTCATGAGGAAACAGGCTGCCGAGCCAGCGCGAAATGAGCGCTCAGCGTGATATTCTGTTCAGAAGACGTCCGGGCTTAATAACCTCGGAAAATGACAGACGGCTTATCGGGAGATATCAGTGGGATGCATTTCATTTGGGGGCCATTAAGACATGTGGCAGGAGGTTTTATAATGAACGGCCCACTGTGCTGCAAGCAAAAACGATCCCACACATCAAAGGACTGTTGCAGCTGTACAAGACAGCATTACGTCACAGTTGTACAAGACAGTTCGGTTTAGCTTATTGTCACGTGCATCAGGGCACGGTGAAAAGCTTTTAGAAACATAGAAATTAGGTGCAGGAGTAGGCCATTCGGCCCTTCGAGCCTGCACCGCCATTCAATTTGATCATGGCTGATCATCCAACTCAGTATCCCGTACCTGCCTTCTCTCCATACCCTCTGATCCCCTTAGCCACAAGGGCCACATCTGACTCCCTCTTAAATATAGCCAATGAACTGGCCTCAACTACCCTCTGTGGCAGAGAGTTCCAGAGACCCACCACTCTCTAATCTTCCTACATCTAGCCTGTCCAACCCCTTAAGAATTTTGTAAGTTTCTATAAGATCCCCTCTCAATCTCCTAAATTCTAGAGAGTATAAACCGAGTCTATGCAGTCTTTCTTCATAAGACAGTCCTGACATCCCAGGAATCAGTCTGGTGAACCTTTTCTGCACTCCCTCTATGGCAATAATGTCCTTCCTCATATTAGGAGACCAGAACTGTATGCAATACTCCAGGTGTGGTCTCACCAAGACCCTGTACAACTGAAGTAGAACCACCCTGCTTCTATATTCAAATCCTTTTGCTATGAAAGCTAACATACCATTCGCTTTCTTCACTGCCTGCTGCACCTGCATGCCTACTTTCAATGACTGGTGTACCATGACACCCAGGTCTCGTTGCATCTCCACCTTTTCCTAATCGGCCTCCATTTAGATAATAACTCCATTTAGATAATTTAGATAAACATTTGTTGCGTGCTATCCAGCGAGCGGAGAGACAATACATGTCTGAAGAAGGGTCTCGACCCGAAACGTCGCCTATCTCCTTCGCTCCTTAGATGCTGCTGCACCCGCTGAGTTTCTCCAGCTTTTTGTGTAACCCCCATACATGATTACACTCGAGCCGTTCACTTTGTACAGACACGTGATTAGGGAATTAAGTTTAGCGCAAGGTAAAGCCAGCAAAGCCCGATCAAAGATAGTCCGGGGGTCACCAATGAGGTAGATAGTAGTTCAGGACCGCTCTCTGGTTGTTGGTAGGATGGTTCAGTTGCCTGATAACAGCCGGGAAGAAACTGTCCCTGGATTCGCCATGAGAATTAAGGGACAGTAGTTTAGGGGTAACATGAGGGGGAACTTCTTTACTCAGAGAGTGGTGGCTGTGTGGAATGATCTTCCAGCAGATGTGGTGGAGGCAGGATCGATTTTAACATTTAAAAGTAAAGTGGATAGGTATATGGATGGGAATGGAATGGAGGGGTATGGTCTGAGTGCAGGTAGATGGGACTAGGGGAAAATGAATGGTCGGCACGGACTGGAAGGGCCGAGAGGGCCTGTTTCCGTGCTGTAATTGTTATATGGTTATATGGTTATATCTGGAGGTGTGCGTTTTCACACTTCTGTACCTCTTGCCCGATGGGAGAGGGGAGATTGTCCTGATTGGCCTTGTGCTGCCGGCCTTGCCGAGGCAGCGTGAGGTGTAGATGGAGTCAATGGAAGGGAGGTTGGGTTTGTGTGACGGTCCGGGCTGCGTCCACAATTCGCTGCAATTTCCTGCGGTCTTGGATATGGAATGATCTAGAATGAAAGATAGGCAAACATGTAACGATGAGAATTATTGATAAACACATTTTTGCATATCTTTCCTTCATTTGTTCCATATCTCCATCTACATTTCATGTTTCCCTCTCCCATGACTCTCAGTCTAAAGAAGGGTTTCGACCCGAAATGGCACCCATTCCTTCTCCCCAGGAGATGCTGCCTGTCCCGCTGAGTTACTCCAGCATTTTGTGTCTATCTTTGGTGTAAACCAGCATCTGCAGTTCCTTCCGACACAGGTTTGTAGATTAATTGGCTTGGTATAATTGTACATTGTCCCCACAGTGTGTGTGTGTGTGTGTGTAGGATAGCATTAGTGTGCGGGGATCGCTGGTCGGTGAGGACTCAATAGACAATGGGTGCAGGAGGAGGCCATTCAGCCCTTCGAGCCAGCACCGCCATTCAATGTGATCATGGCTGATCATCCCCAATCAGCACCCCGTTCCTGCCTTCTCCCCATATCCCCTATCTATAAGAGCCCTATCTAGCTCTCTCTTGAAAGCATCCAGAGAACCGGCCTCCACCGCCCTCTGAGATGGAGAATTCCACAGACTCACCACCCTCTGTGTGAATGGTGTTTCCTCATCTCCGTTCTAAATGGCTTACCCCTTATTCTTAATTCAAACAGGCTGAAGGGCCCTTTTCCACACAGTACCTCTAGACTAAATGAAAAGTAAATTTTGACTTGTAACAATAGTTATTTAAGGGAAGAACTGGGAGCCAAGATAAGAACAAATAGAAATGATCTGGTAGAATTTATTTGTGGACTGAGGTAGTTGATTCAGCTTGGTGAGATCGAGTGGACATGTGATCTCTGCAGGTTCCGTGACATTTAATATGAAGTCATTTCCATATTTTAGTTAGCGGGTGAGAATATGCAAACTCTGGCAGGACCTTGCCGCTGTGGGTGGAAGAAGCCGACAAGGGCAGCACATATTCCTTTAGGGCCTGTCCCACTTGCATGATTTTTTCCCGCGACTGTCCGGCACCCGTCATAGTCGCAGCAGGTCTCCGAAAATTTTCGACATGTTGAAAACCCAGTGGGGACCAGAACAAGGTACGACTCTCTGGACGACTACCCACGACCATGCAGGCTTCACCCCCCGACAGGGACTTTAGGCAGAGAGCTTTCATTCACAAGGAGAAGCCATTTACTGAGGCTCTGAGACACCTTGAGCAAGGATACTGCTTGGAGCAGAGACCTGCAATAGGCTTGTAGACGGACACAACATGTTGGAGTGACTCAGCGGCACAGGCGGCATCTCTGGAGAGAAGGGATGGGTGACGTTGCCCTTCCTCAGACTGATGTCAGGGCCAGGGAGTGGGCGGTACAGAGATAGACTGTAGTCGGAGACAGTAAAGGGCCTGTCCCATCAGCATGCGGCTCCATGCGGTGAGCGCGACCTAACGTGGTCGCTTGAGCCGTCCGGCCTCGCGGGGCCGGTCCCGACTTCGATCGCCGGAGTGGTGCAGAGTTGGTCCCGACATCGCGCGGGGCTCCGAAAAACTGACCGTGTTCAAAAATTCCGCGCGGCAACGGCTTGTCGGCCCGCAGCCGCTGTGTCGCGTTACGTACCGCCTTGTGCCTCCGTGCCCCTCTCTGTCCTTGCGAACTTACCGCGGACATCGCTCCAACTTCGCGCCACTCACCCGACCTCCGCGCGGCCCCCGCTGCCGGTTTGGTCGCGCTCACCGCATGGAGCCGCATGCTGGTGGGACCGGCCCTTAAGACTGGTGTGAGAACTGGGAAAGGGGGAGGGGATGTAGAGAGGGGGAGAGCAAGGGCTACTTGAAGTTAGAGAAGTCAATGTTCATACCGCTGGGGTGTGAGCTGCCCAAGCGAAATATGAGGCGCTGTTCCTCCAATTTGCGCTGGGCCTCACTCTGACAATGGAGGAGGCCCAGGACAGAGAGGTCAGTGTGGGAATGGGAGGGAGGGTTAAAGTGCTGAGCCACCGGGAGATCAGGTAGGTTTGGGCGGACTGAGTGGACGTGTTCAGCGAAACGATCGCCGAGCCCGCGTTTTGGTCTCGCTGAAGTACAGGAGATACGTTTTAACCCCAACACACGTGTGTTGAGCACTTGGGTTAATGTTTGAGAATGTAGAGTTTTGTTTGGCACCGAATGGTACAGAAAAGAAGGAGGAGGGAGACACAGAAAGCTGGAGTAACTCAGCGGGACAGGCTGAGTGACTCCAGCATCTGTGGAGCACGTGTAGGATGGAACTGGCGAACACTGGTCGGCGCCGACTCGGTGGGCCGAAGGATGCGGGAGGAAACCGGAACACCCGGAGGAAACCCACGCGGTCACGGGGAGCGTGTGCAGGCTCCACGCAGACAGGTAGCCGGGGTCAGGATGGAACCCGGGTGAGGCATCAGCTACTGTGCTGCCCTGCCCTATCCTACACGCCAGGGGCACATTTACCGAAGCCAATTGAACGCACGTCTTTGGGATGTGGGAGGAAACCCGGAGCACCTGGAGGAAACCCACGTGGTCCCTGGCGCGAACTTGCAGGCTTCAGAAGAAGGGCCTCGACCCGAAACGTCACCCATTCCTTCTCTCCAGAGTTGCGACCTGTCCCGCTGAGTTGCTCCAGGGACCACGTCTACGGGTTAAACCCGCATCTGCAGTTCCTTCCTACGCAGTGAAGAAGGAGATGAGAGGAACTGCGGATGCTGGAATATGGGCCAAACGCAGGCGGGTGGGAGCAGCGGAGATGGGGCATGTGGGGCGTGGGCAAGTTGGGCCGAAGGGCTGTGTTTTCACGCTGTTCCGCCCTATTTCTCTGTGAACGCTTCATCCATTGGTGGCAAAAAAATCCCTTGCAGGTAAAACGCAGCAACAGAGATAGTGCAGATCTCCCACCAGGAGCAACTGCTGTGCCCAAGATATCTGCTCCCAGGGCAGCTACACTCATTACTGGAACAAATGGTGGCGAAACGCGGCAGCTCGTACACCATCTGTACACACAAAGGAGTATTCAACATTTCAAACAGAATTCTCCTCACAAACTAAAGGGCCTGTCCCACTTGGCAAGTGCCGAGTCCTATCAGTGTCGCCAAAAGATTTGGAACATTCAGCAGCGACAACAAAAACGTTGCGACACGTGAAAAAACACCGCGCGTCAATACGTCATCACCGCCGCGTCACGCCGCGCATTTTTCGGTGACCTGATACGCCAGTCAATGATGCCGGCTGTCGCCGATAAATATCGCTACGCGGGACAGGCCCTTAAAGAACTGCACATGCTGGAAATACCGACGGTTAGACCAAAATGTCGGAGGAACTCAGCGGGTGAGGCAGCATCTACGGAGCGAAGGAAATAGGTGACGCTTCGGGCTGAGACCGGAACCGTCACCCGTTCCTTCGCTCCAAGGACGCTGCCTCACCCGCTGAGTTTTTCCAGCATTTTTGTCCGCCTCCAGATTCAGGGACAATTTACAGAAGGCCAATTGACCTACAAAAGACCTGCACGTCTTTGGGGTGTGGGAGGAAACGGGAGCACCTGGAGGAAACCCACGTGGTCCCTGGGGAAACGTGAAGACTCCACACAGACAAGTACCTGAGGTCAGGATCGAACCTGGGAGTCTGGCGCTGTGAGGCAGCAACACTACCCGCTGCGCCACCGTGCCGCATGGCTTCATTGACTTCACTTTGGAGTGCAAGTGTATTTTTCTTTAACGGCTCATTGGATGCTGTTGTGATCCCATAGGGCAGCAGAGTGGCTACACCTCTCCCCACATATAACATTCTTAAGGGATTAGACAGGCTAGATGCAGGAAAAATGTCCCCGATGTTGGGGGAGTCCAGAACCAGGGCTCATAGCTTCAAGAATAAGGGGTAGGCCATGTAGGACTGAGATGAGGAAAACCTTTTCACCCAGAGAGTTGTGAATCTGTGGAATTCTCTGCCACACAAGGCAGTGGAGGCCAATTTTTACTGGATGTTTTCAAGAGAGAGTTAGATATCGGTCTTGGGGCTAACGGAACCAAGGGATATGGGGGAGAAAGCAGGAACGGGGCACTGATTGTGGATGATCAGCCATGATCAGATTGTATCATATTGAACCAAGATCATTGTTGGGGGAGTCCAGAACCTGAGGCCACAGTTTAAGAATAAGGGGCAAGGCATTTAGAACGGAGACGAGGAAACACTTTTTCACACAGGGAGTTGGGAGTCTGTGGAATTCTCTGCCTCAGGGAGCGGTGGAGGCCGGTTCTCTGGATATTTTCAAGAGAGAGCTAGATAGGGCTATTGAAGATAGCGGAGTCAGGGGATATGGGGGAGAAGGCAGGAATGGGGTACTGATTGTGGATGATCAGCCATGATCACATGGATTGGCGGTGCTGGCTCGAAGGGCTGAATGGCCTACTCCTGCACTTATTGTCTATTGTCTATTGAATAGCGGTGCTGGCTCGAAGGGCTGAAGGGCCTACTCCTGCACCTATGGTCAATTAGGAGGCCGATTAGGAAAAGGGGAGATGCAGTGTGACCTGGGTGTCATGGTACACCAGTCATTGAAAGTAGGCATGCAGATGCAGCAGGCAGTGAAGAAAGCGAATGGTATGTTAGCTTTCATAGCAAAAGGATTTGAGTATAGGAGCAGGGAGGTTCTACTTCCGTTGTATAGGGTCTTGGTGAGACCACACCTGGAGTATTGCGTACAGTTCTGGTCTCCAAACCTGAGGGACATTATTGCCATAGAGGGAGTGCAGAGAAGGTTCACCAGACTGATTCCTGGGATGTCAGGACTGTCTTATGAACAAAGACTGCATAGACTCGGTTTATACTCTCTAGAATTTAGGAGATTGAGAGGGGATCTTATAGAAACCTACAAAATTCTTAAGGGGTTGGACAGGCTGGATGCAGGAAGATTGTTCCCGATGTTGGGGAGGTCCAGGACAAGGGGTCACAGCTTAAGGATAAGGGGGAAATCCTTTAGGACCGAGATGAGAAGGACTTTTTTCACACAGAGAGTGGTGGGTCTCTGGAACTCTCTGCCACAGAGGGTAGTTGAGGCCAGTTCATTGGCCATATTTAAGAGGGAGTTAGATGTGGCCCTTGTGGCTAAAGGGGATCAGAGGGTATGGAGAGAAGGCAGGTACGGGATACCGAGTTGGATGATCAGCCATGATCATATTGAATGGCCGTGCTGACTCGAAGGGCCGAATGGCCTACTCCTGCATCTAATTTCTATGTTTCTATTGTCTATTAAATGGCGGTGCTGGCTCGAAGGGCCGAAGGGCCTACTTTCTCCTGTTACCACCGCTGCACCACCGTGCCGCCCCATTTACTGTGGAACGTGGGCTCTGGGTCTGACAGAGATGCAGCCGACAAGACCATGCGCCAAGTCTGTTCGAGGATGACTCTCGCCCGCGGCATCCTGTGGCAGAAAAAAAGCAAGCGTGTGAAAGTAGATAATAGGGGGGGTGGAGAGCTTTGAATATAACCGCACACTGTGGGAAATAACGAGCAGATATAACCCCAGGAGAAGATTTCTCCCCATTGTCCAAAGCCACCCATTCTGCCTGGAGTTGAATGGGGAGACTCCATTGTCACTGGGAGAATGAGACGCAGAGTCTGGTGCTGGCGGTAGATACGTCGTCGACTTAGCCATCGCACTGCTCGAGGCATGAATTTAAATCCCTCTTGAAAGGCAGAGCAGGCACCCTGAATGAATGGGAGGCAGCGTTTGATGGCGTGTGTTTTAGGTATAATCTGTGCTTCGGGATCATCAGACTCTCTTATGACACCGAGCTGTGAATCACCCTGGTCTGCGCGGGTTGTCTCCGAGATCTTAAGTAAAGTCTGATTAAAGATAGCCCGGGGGTCCCCAATGAGGGCGGCACGGTGGTGCAACGGTAGAGCAGCTGACTCACTGCGCCAGAGACCCGGGTTCGATCCTGACCACGGGTGCTGTCTGTACAGAGTTTGCACGTTCCCCCCCCCCCCGTGACCACGTGGGTTTTCTCCGGGTGCTCCGGTTTCCTCCCACACTCCAAAGACGTACAGGTTTGTAGGTTAATTGGCTTGGTATAAATGTAAACTGTCACTGGTGTGTGTAGGATAGTGTTAGTGTGCGGGGATTGCTGGTCGGCATTGACTGGATGGGCCGAATGGTCAGTTTCCGCGCTGTATCTCTAAACTAAGCTAAACTGACCCTGTGGGGCTTCAGCATTAGTGTCCACCGAGTCCGCGCCGACCAGCGATCCCCACAAACTAACACTATCCTACACACACAATGGACGATTTACATTTACATCAAGCCAATTTAGTCCGCAAACCTGTACGTCTTTGGAGTGTGGGAGGGAACCGAAGATCTCGGAGAAAACCCACGCAGATCACGGGGAGAAGGTACAGACTCCGTGCAGACAGTCGGGGTCGATCCCGGATCCCTGGCGCTGCATTTTGCTGCAAGGCCGCAACTCTACCGCTGCGCCACCGTGACCGCCCTAATCACGTATAAGATGTTCTGTTGATCGGTCAGCACGCGAAAGAAAAGCTTTGTCACTGTACCTCGATGCACGTGACAATAAACAAAATCAAACTAAACTAAACTCTAGTTCATTTAACTTTTGTTAAACACTAACTAAACGGAACTCCAGTCTGGAGAAGGGTCTCGACCCAAAACGCCAAATGGTCCTTTTCCCCGGACATGCTGCCAGACCCGCTGAGTTACTCCAGCGCTTTGTGTCCAACTTTGGTATAAACTGGCATCTGCAGTTCTTTGACGTTTAATTGGCTTCTGCAAACTGCCCCTAGTGTGTGGGGGATCGCTGGTCAGCGCGGACTCGGTGGGCCAAAGGGACTTGTTTCCACGCTGAATCTCTAAAACGCAAAGAACTCGACTAGAAATGTGTGCCTGTGTTTGCGCACGCGTGTGCGGTATATATGCGTGGCACAGTTGTACCTGCACACGTATGATATCTTTGCATCGGCATGCATGTGCGTGTGCGTGCGCAGATACAGGGAGTTTGTGAGTGCACATACCTCTGTTGTGTGTGCGTGACTTTTTTGTCTGTGTGTTTCGAATGTAATGGAAATATTCTGCTGGGTTTTAAACCTGGTTATTCCAGTTCTTCACGGAGTAGGTTTGAAGGTGAAAGGGGAAAGATTTAATAGGAACCTGAGGGGCAACTTTTTTTCACACTGAGTGTGTTGTGTATATGGAACGAACTGCCATGGGAGCTAGTTGAGGCAGGTACTACAAGGACATTTGGACAGGAACATGGATTGGAAAGATAGGGGCCAAACGTGGGTAGGTGGGACTAGTCTAGATGGGGCATCTTGGTTGGCAAGCGCAAGTTGGGCCGAAGGGCCTGTTTCCGACCTGTATGATTCTATATTGCTTTTAGTTTTAGATGTATAGTGCAGAAACAGGCTCTTTGGCCCATCGAGTCCGTGCCGACCAGCCATCACACATACAGTAGTTCTATCCTACACACTCGGGATAATTGACAGAAGCCATTTAACTTGCAAGCCTGCATACCTTTGGAGCGTGCGAAGAAACCGGAGCGCCCGGAGAAAACCCACGCAGGTCCGTACAGGCAGCAGCCCCCCGTAGTCGGGATCGAACCTGGGTCTCTGGCGCTGTGAGGCAGCAACTCTGCCTCTGAGCAGAAGGGATTGGGAAATCAGGGGGGGGCTGATAAAAGAGCAGCCAACCGCTGCGAGATGGGAGATTAAAATCTGCCATGCAGTGAATCTGCTTCATCTGAGCTCTCTGTGGCTGGGGCAGTGATGACAGGAGCCCCTGGGGACCCCCCAGACTGGGAACCTGGCTAATAATTCCTCTTATCACTGCGAGCACAGCCTGTGTTTGTCAAATGAGGAGAGCATATCGGCTTGGTAATGAAGTCACACGCTGTTCGTTAGACTGCCGATACCAACTCTGCAGCACCACAGCACCCTACCCAGTTTAATTAGTTTAGTTTATAGATACAGCGCGGAAACAGGCCCTTCGGCCCATCGAGTCCTTGCCGACCCTGCAGGAAAACGCTATCCTACACACACACACAACGGGGACAATTTACATTTATACCAAGCCGATTAACCTACAAACCTGCAAACGTCTTTGGAGTGCGGGAGGAAACCGGAGATCTCGGAGGAAAACCCGCGTGGGTAGGGAGCGGATGAGAAAGTGGGATGACGGAGAACTAGCGTGAACGGGCGATCGATGGTCAACAGTGGCGCAGCGGTAGAGATGCTGTCTCACAGCGCCGGAGGCCCAGGTTCGATCCCGATTACGGGTAGCGTCTGTGCCATTTTCTCTGTGACCGCGTGGGTTTTCTCCGGGCGCTCTGGTTTCCTCCCGCGTTCCAAAGGCGCGCAGGTTTGTAGGTTAATTGTCCCCCGTACTTGCGCCCGACGGTACTCGTGTACGGGTGATCGCTGGTCGGCGCGGGCACGGGCACGGGGAGCTGCGGGGCCACTTTCCATGCTGCACCTCCAAACTAAACGAAACTATTCCCTCCACCCGACTCAATCTGTCTTACATGCTACTTAGGACAAACTTTGATGGCTAGATTTA
This sequence comes from Raja brachyura, assembly GCA_963514005.1. The sequence continues at coordinate 34,089 of CAUPSL010000153.1, forward strand.
GCCGACTCTTTAAAGCCATCTTTCATCTGTCATCTGTGTGGGGATTAAGACATGTTTTTCATCTTACGACTGACCCAGACTGCATAATGCTCCCTTTCAATTGCAGATCGGTCTTTATCTCTGACTGAAACGGGGCCTGTATTTTCTGTCTCGCTCTTGATTCCTAGTTGTGGTCTCGGCCTATGTTTTATGCTCCTCGTTAACTGATAGTCCGTTAGAAATGTTAAATAACAGGGAAGAGAATGTGGGTGAATCAGAAAATCTCCAGTCCCTAATGTCTGGGCGGGTGGAGAGGATGATGATTATTTGCATGGGTTGTGACTATTTTAAGGTCAAATAGGCGCAGAATTAGGCCATTAGGCCCCATCAAAAAGTCTACTCCGCCACTCGATCATGGCGGATCTATCTTTCCCTCTCAACCCCATTCTCCTGCTTTCTCCCCGTAACCTCTGACACCTGTACTTTTCTGACATTATTCCATCGATTAGAAACATAGAAACATAGAAAAATAGGTGCAGGAGTAGGCCATTCGGCCCTTCGAGCCAGCACCGCCATTCAATGTGATCATGGCTGATCATCCAACTCAGTATCCCGTACCTGCTTTCTCTCCATACCCACTGATCCCTTTAGCCACAAGTGCCACATCTAACGCCCTCTTAAATATAGCCAATGAACTGGCCTCAACTACCTTCTGTGGCAGAGAGTTATTCCCAAACAAAAATCTTCGTCACTTTAACATTTCGGCGTAGCACAAGAAAAAATTAATTCGTTTTTTGGGGCGAAAAAAGTGACACCAAGTGCTGGAGTAACTCAGTGGGACTTGCCCAGAGAAGGTGAATCGAGGATCAGAGGACATAGGTTTAAGGTGAGGAGGGGGGGGAAAGACTTATTAGCAAACTGAGGGGTAAAGTTTTCACACATAGGGCGGCGGGTGCATGGAACGAGCTGCCGGAGGAGGTAGTTGAGGCTGGGACTATCCCAACGTTTGACAAACAAATGGACAGGTCAGGTTTGGAGGGATGTGGATCGACCAAAACGCGGGCAGGAGGGACCGGAGCAGATGGGACATGTTGGTCGGTTTGGGCAAGTCGGGCCGAAGGGATTGGTTCCACCACACTGTATCGCTCTCTGACTGACTGGAACCAGAACTTGCCAGTCAGTGGTGGGACGAATGAGAGTGGACAATCCTGGATTGAGGAGCGGAAAATCTGCAAGGGTTGCCGAATGCTGCTGGAGCCGGTGGAGTGAGATGGAGAGAAGGTGGGAATAAAGGGATGAACACCGGCGGGGGGGAAGAGAACTCCTTAATTCCCAGCGAGTCTAGGGGGGAAACAAAATGGGTTTGAGATAATGGGGTGAGTCTCCAATGTGGTGAGTTCAACAATGAGGCTTAAGAGAAGCCAGACAAGACAGCAGTGATCATATAATTATTGATGATATGCAAGGTAAAGCGAGAATGATCAGGACAAAGTTATTTATTTCATGCGCTGACTCTGTGGAGGAGGAAGGACTTGGGCAGTAATTTGAGTTGGAACCTTTTGATTCCGACGAAGCTGCCTTGCATTGAGCTGTGGTTCATTTGCCTCACTGTAGATAGGGGGCAGCTGGAGTTGCTGTCTCGCAGAGCCAGAGTCCCGGGTTCGACCCTGACCTCGGGTGCTGTCTGCACGGAGTTTGCACGTTCGTCCCGTGGCCCGGGCGGGTTGTCTCCCAGATCTCCGGTTTCTTCCCACACTCTGAAGACGAACAGCTTTGTAGGTGAATTGGCTTCTGTGAATTGCCAATTGTCCCTTGCAATAGACAGTAGACGATAGACAATAGGCCATTCGGCCCTTCGAGCCAGCACCGCCATCCATAGAAACATAGAAACATAGAAAATAGTTGCAGGAGTAGGCCATTCGGCCCTTCGAGCCAGCACCGCCATTCAATAGACAATAGGTGCAGGAGTAGGCCATTCAGCCCTTCGAGCCAGCACCGCCATTCAATAGACAATAGGTGCAGGAGTAGGCCATTCAGCCCTTCGAGCCAGCACCGCCATTCAATGTGATCATGGCTGATCGTCCACAATCAGTACCCCGTTCCTGCCTTCTCCCCATATCCCCTGACTCCGCTATCTTTAAGAGCCCTATCTAGCTCTCTCTTGAAAGTATCTGGAGAACCGGCCTCCACCGCCCCCTGTATGTGGAGTAGTGCTGGTGCGCGGGCTGTTCGCTGGCCTGCGCAGACTCGACGGGCCGATGGGCCTGTTTCCAGCTGCACCTCTAACCTCTGAAGCAGAAACACTTGGTGTTTCCATCAAAGTTCATCCGTGTTTACGCGGGTTAGAGTGTCGGACTCTTTTGTGTATCATTGAAAGATTATATTCATTTAAATATTTGCTCCTGTGTTGAAATTGTGGATAATTCTCAGAGTGTTTATACAGGGAAAAGATGCCTGAAGTATGTGTTTTTTTTTCCTGGCTGTAGATTCTGGAACGGGACAGAGATTCGGAGTAAGAGACTCATTCACGTGATGAGATCTTTAAAATGGGACAAATGAGTAGACGGAGTAGACTTGATGACTAATTCTGTTCCTCTCACACGACCTTAAATCGGATTTGACTGGACTTTTTTGCACCAAGCATCATACCCTTTATCCTGTATCTGTACACTGTGGACAGCTCGATTGTAACCTTGAATAGTCTTTTTGCTGACTGGAAAGCACGCGACAAAAAGCTGTTGAGGGTACCTCAGTACATGTGGCAGTGGTAAACTAAACTAAACATGCCATTGTCCTCATTTGTCCCATTTTAAAGATCTCATCACGAGAATGAGTCTCTTATTCCGAACCTCTGTCCCGTTCCAGAATCTACAGCCAGAAAAAAAAACCTACTTCAGGCATCTTTTCCCGTATAAACACTCTGAGAATTATCCACAATTTCAACAAAGGAGGAAATATTTAAATGAATATAATCTTTCAATGATACACAAAAGAGTCCGACACTCTAACCCGCGTAAACACGGATGAACTTTGATGGAAACACCAAGTGTTTCTGCTTCAGAGGTTAGAGGTGCAGCTGGAAACAGGCCCATCGGCCCGTCGAGTCTGCGCCGGCCAGCGAACAGCCCGCGCACCAGCACTACTCCACATACAGGGGGCGGTGGAGGCCGGTTCCCCAGATACTTTCAAGAGAGAGCTGGATAGGGCTCTTAAAGATAGCGGAGTCAGGGGATATGGGGGAGAAGGCAGGAACGGGGTACGTGATTGTGGATGATCAGCCATGATCACATTGAAACGCCGCCCATTCCTTCGCTCCACAGATGCTGCCTCACCCGCTGAGTTTCTCCAGCATTTTTGTCTACCTTCCCTTTTCGAGTTCAAGTGAGTTTATTGTCACATGTTAAAGAAGGAACTGCAGATGCTGGAAAATCGAGGGATACACAAAAGGCTGGAGAAACTCAGCGGGTGCAGCAGCATCTATGGAGCGAAGGAGATAGGCGACGTTTCGGGCCGAGACCCTTCTTCAGACTAACAGGAGGTGGGGGGGGGGGGGGGGGGGGGGGGCAGTGAGAAGAAAGGAAAAAGGAGGAGGAGGGGCCCGAGGGCTGGGGGAGAAGTGGGAAGGGGAGGAGACAGCCAGGGTTATCAGAATTGAGAAAATTCAATGTTCAAGCCCAGGGGATGCAGACTCCCCAAGCGGAATATGAGGTGCTGTTCCTCCAATTTGCGGTGTTGCTCACTCTGGCCGTGGAGGAGGCCCAGGACCTAGAGGTCGAATACGGAATGGGAGGGGGAGTTGAAGTGCTGAGCCACCGGGAGGTCGGGTTGGTTATTGCGGACCGAGCGGAGGTGTTCGGCGAAACGATCGCCCAGCCTCCGCTTGGTCTCACCGATATAGATCAGCTGGCATCTAGAGCAGCGGATGCAGTAGATGAGGTTGGAGGAGGTTCAGGTGAACCTCTGTCGGACCTGTCATGCGTCCCTGACAGGACAATGAAATTCTTGCTTTACTTCAACACACAGAACATAGTAGGCATTGACTACAGAACAGATCAGTGTGTCCATATACCATATATAAATATATACACACATGAATAAATAAACTGATAAAGTGCAAATAACAGATAATGGGTTATTAATGTTCAGAGTTTTGTCCGAGCCAGGTTTAATAGCCTGATGGCTGTGGGGAAGTAGCTATTCCTGAACCTGGTCGTTGCAGTCTTGTATCTGCACACTCTAAATGGGTCGGTGGTAACCATGCATGGTCTTTCCGCTGGCTGGTTAGCACGTGACAGAATCTCTCCACTGGACCTCGGTGCCCGTGACAATAAACTGAACGGAACCGATATCTTCGCGGATAACTTTCGCTGGATTTCAGACGATAAGGAACGTACATGGGCAGCTGGCGGGAAAATGAGGTCAAGACTTCGTGTGATCATTAAATTGCAGAGAGGGCGCTGGAGGTGCTTGGAAACGTTTTATCTTGTGTTAAATGGAACCGAGGTGCAGATGGTCTCGACGGTTCGTTCACACTTGAATGGTGCAAACCGACCAAACGCTTCTCAAATAGCCAAATAGCCGCAAGCTAAAGGAGCAATCTATTTTTCTTCACAGCGATGTCTAGTGAAACTGGTGCAATATTAATGACGTCTCCTTGCTTTTTTATTTATTTAATCACGCTCGCATCGGGTGACTGTTCCCCTGGAGGTTTGCGAGAATGAAAAGTGAATCCCACTGGATTCCATCAAACTGCGTGCAAAATTACTTTAAAATATAATAAACTTTCTTTTCAGTTAACGTCACATATTTCCAGATGGGATGCCAAAGACTAGAGGGCTCAATCCATGTTCATGATTCAATAGGAGCAGAATTAGGCCATTCGGCCCATTGAGTCTACGATGAGTCTGAATGCATCGAGCTGTTCAATCGTGGCGCGTCTCTCGACCCCGTTCTCCTGCCTTCTCCCCGTGACTTTTGACACGCTAGATAGATTGTAAGCTGCCCTGGTGGAATACCGGATGATATTGCTCCAACTATGGTGGCGCAGCGGTAGAGTTGCTGCCTCGCCTCGCCAAAGACCCGTGTTGGATCCTGACTATGGGCGCTGTCTGTGCGGAGTTTGCACGTTCTCCCCGTGTCAACGTGGGGATCACATTCCAGTGACGTTCAGCTTTTGTAGGTTAGTCAGCTTGGTGAAATTGTAAATTGGATGGTGTTGGTGTGCGGGGGATCGCTGGTCAGCGCGGACTTGATGGGCTGAAGGGCCTCTTCCCGGTCGGCGGTCTCTGTAAACTACTCTGACACCGGGGCATGAGAATGTGACATCAAAGGGGGTGAGAGGTCAAGGTATTTGTTAGCTTGGGGAAGGTGACAAGGAAGCGTGCAGAGGTAAAATGTAATCAGGAAGACAGTCAGACTGGTCGGAGAACGTGGATGGGGATGGGTGGAGAGAGAGGAAAACATAGAAACATAGAAATTAGGTGCAGGAGTAGGCCATTCGGCCCTTCCAGCCTGCACCGCCATTCAATATGATCATGGCTGATCATCCAACTCAGTATCCCGTACCTGCCTTCTCTCCATACCCTCTGATCCCCTTTAGCCACAAGGGCCACATCTAACTCCCTCTTAAATATAGCCAATGAACTGGCCTCAACTACCCTCTGTGGCAGAGAGTTCCAGAGACTCACCACTCTCTGTGTGAAAAAAGTCCTTCTCATCTCGGTCCTAAAGGATTTCCCCCTTATCCTTAAGTAGGGGTTACTTGAAGTTGGAGAAGTCAGTGTTCACACCGCTGGGGTGTAAACTGCCCAAGCGAAATATGAGGTGCTGCTCCTCCAATTTGCGCTGGGCCTCACTCTGACGGTGGAGGAGGCCCAGGACAGAGAGGTAATTGTGGGAATGGGAGTTGCTTCCTACTCTTGAATTAAGGCCAAAGATAGACTGGGGCAGCTCAGTGGAACAGGCAGCATCTCTGGAGAGAAGGCATGGATGAGGTTTCGGGCCGAGGCCCTTCTTCAGACGAGGTAATGTATAAGCAACAAAGAATATGTGATCAACGGCAATTATATGCTAAAGGTTTCTCAAAATAGTTATTACATTTAATGATCTCCTTGGGAAAATAGAAAATGACATGTAGCCATGGTAATTGGGTCCTACTGCTGATAATCACGGTGTCGTTATCTCCCGCTGTCTGGCAACGTTAAATGTCCAATCTAACCCAGGCAGGGCGAGAAAAATCAGACAATTAGAAGGACCTTAAGACTTTTGCCTTCCATCACAGTGAGGAGGTGCCTGGTCGACTGGATGTTAAATTGTGTTAAGTGTGTGTTTTGTTATTTTATTCTATTTTATGACTGCAAGGGTACGCAATTTCGTTCAGACGGAAATGTCTGAATGACATTGAAGGATACTTCATACTTCAAATGAGAAATTTGCACAATAGTAGTCTCAACCTAAAGTTGGGCCGAAGGGCCTGTTTCCAAGCTGTATCACTCTATGACTCAATTTGAGACATTGTCACAGAGTGATACAGTGTGGAGGCAGGCCCTTCGGCCCACACCGACCAGCATATCCCTTCTACACTGGTCCCACCTGCCTGCGTTTGGCCCGTATCCCTCTAAACCTGTCCTCACCACATCCCCACTTATTCCAACTTCACCAACTTTTGCAAAACCCCGGACTTGTATCCCAAAGTCAACTCTGTAAGATATTAATGAACTGTAATAATTAGATTATATAATAGATAACAATAGCTGTTGCTTCGGTGTTTGCTGGACATTCTTCACCTCAATCCAACCTCAACTTAGTTTTCATGACAGAGTTAGATTTAAACATAGAAACATAGAAATTAGGCGCAGGAGTAGGCCATTCGGCCCTTCGAGCCTGCACCGCCATTCAATATGATCATGGCTGATCATCCAACTCAGTATCCTGTACCTGCCTTCTCTCCATACCCTCTGATCCCTTTAGCCACAAGGGCCACATCTAACTCCCTCTTAAATATAGCCAATGAACTGGCCTCAACTACCCTCTGTGGCAGAGAGTTCCAGAGACCCACCACTCTGTGTGTGAAATATTTAGCTCTTAGGGTTTCTCTGGATAGTTTCAAGAAAGAGTTAGATAGAGCTCTTAAAGATGGCGGAGTCAGAGGATATGGGGAGAAGGCGGGAACGGGGTACTGATTAGGGATGATCAGCCATGATCACATTGAATGGCGGTGCTGGCTCGGAGGACCGAATGGCCTCCTCCTGCACCTATTGTCTATTTTCTATTGAATCAAGGGATATGGGGAGAAGGCCGGAACGGGGCACTGATTTTGGATGATCAGCCATGATCACATTGAATGGCGGTGCTGGCTCGGAGGGCCGAATGGCCTACTCCTGCACCTATTGTCTATGTTCCTATGTTTCTCACGTCAGTTGACCATATCACCGAAATGTTGAAGGAAATAACTTCAGATGCTGGTTTATACCAAAGATAGACACCGAGTCCTGGAATAAGTCAGCGGGACGGGCAGCATCTCTGGAGATGAGGGATGTTTCAGGTTGGGGTCTGAAAAAGATTTCAATGTTCATACTGTTGTGTTTTATGCTACCCAAGTGGAAATACAGAAACATAGAAAATAGGTGCAGGAGGAGGCCATTCGGCCCTTCGAGCCAGCACCGCCATTCATTGTGATCGTGGCTGATCGTCCCCTATCAATAACCCGTGCCTGCCTTCTCCCCATATCCCTTGACTCCACTAGCCCCTAGAGCTCTATCTAACTCTCTCTTAAATCCATCCAGTGACTTGGCCTCCACTGCCCTCTGTGGCAGGGAATTCCACAAATTCACAACTCTCTGGGTGAAAAAGGTCTTAAATGGCCTCCCCTTTATTCTGAGACCGTGGCCCCTGGTTCTGGAATATGAGGTGTGGTTCTTTATTGGCACGTATGCAATTCAACGGGCCGAATAACCTGTGTAGGAAAGAACTGCAGATGCTGGTTTAAATCGAAGGTAGGCACCAAATGCTGGAGTTGCTCAGCGGGACAGGCAGCGTCTCGGGAGAGGAGGAATGGGTGACGTTTCGGGTCGAGACCCAGTCTGAAGAAGGGTCTCGAGCCGAAACGCCGCCCATTCCTTCTCTCCAGAGGCGCCGCCTGTCGCACTGAGTGGCTCCAGCTTTTTGCGTCTATCTTCGGGCCGAACAGCCTCCTGCCAAGTTGAGCTTGATGTCTCCAGGATCAGTATTTACGACGTTGTCGGGGAGAATCAGTCAGGAAATTCCGCAGCTCTGGGGCGCAGATATTTCGGGGCATGCGGGGTTAAGGTACGAAGGCTGGGGTCTGGAACGTTACAGAGATATGGGTTTTTTTTTGTGGTTATTTAAAAATATTTCAATTGCTCAACTAAATGGCAGCCGGCTGAAGCAAAGCTGTCCGAGGAGAGGAATGATCCAGGTCAGTGAGTGCAGCAAGAAAAAATCCCGCTGGACTTAGCAGTCTCTTTATCAGGCTCAGGAATGCTGAGACTGGGGGGGCAGCATGCAAGGAAACCTCTACAACTCATTGGGAATGTTGCGGGAAGACATTGACAAGTTCATAGGTTGCTGGAGCAGGATGAGGCCACTCGGCCCATCGTGTCAATTCCGCCACCCAGTCACGGCTGACCTATCTTTCCTTCTTAACCCCACTCAAACCCCCCTGACCAACATAAATCATCGGGGCAGAATTAGGCCATTCGGCCCATCCAGTCTCCTCCGCTATTCAATCATGGCCGATCTATTTTTTTGCCATTGCCCTGCCTGACACATAGAAACATAGAAAATGGGTGCAGGACGAGGCCATTCGGCCCTTCGAGCCAGCACCGCCATTCATTGTGATCATGGCTGATCGTCCCCTATCAATAACCCGTGCCTGCCTTCTCCCCATATCCCTTGACTCCACTAGCTCCTAGAGCTCTATCTAACTCTTTCTTAAATCCATCCAGTGACTTGGCCTCCACTGCCCTCTGTGGCAGAGAATTCCACAACTCTCTGGGTGAAAAAAGTTTTTTCTCACCTCAGTCTTAAATGACCTCCCCTTTATTCCAAGACTGTGTGTGGCCCCTGGTTCTGGACTCGCCCAACATTGGGAACATTTTTCCTGCATCTAGCTTGTCCAGTCCTTTTATAATTTTAGGGTTACACAAAAAGCTGGAGAAACTCAGCGGGTGCAGCAGCATCTAAGGGGCGAAGGAGATAGGCGACGTTTCGGGTTGAGACCCTTCTTCAGACTTTTATAATTTTATATGTTTCTATAAGATCGCCCCCTCATCCTTCTCAACTCCAGCCTTCTCCCCGGAACCTTTGACACCTGCGCTACCCAAGATCCTGGGAATCTCCACGTTCAAAATCCCCAATGACTTGACCAGCTGTTTGTGGCATCGACTTCCACAGATTCACCGCCCTCTGGCTGAAGAAATTCCTCCTCGTCTCCATTCTGAAGTTACGCCCTCTTATTCTGAGGCCGTGCTCTCTGGTCCTAGACTCTCCCGCCAGTGGGGACATTTTCTCTCGTGCCTTCAGCTCGTGTAGTTGTTATTGAATTTAGTTGTGAAATGAGGTGGGGCAATGAGATGCAGATGGTGGTTTGCACCCAAGGATCGACACAAAATGCTGGAGTAACTCAGCGGGTCAGGCAGCATCTCTGGAGTAGGTGTCACCCGGTCGAACGTGGATGCAATAGATTCTGTGCCATTACGTTGTGCAAGGGTGCAACCTCTTGGATAGACTCATAACCATACTTTATTAGCCAAGAATGTTTTGCAACATACGAGGAATTTGATTTGCCGTACAGTCGTACCAATAAAAAGCACCAAGACACACAGAATACATTTAAACATAAACATCCACCACATCGACCCCTCCACATTCCTCACTGTGATGGAAAAAGGCGGGAAAAGAGTTCAATCTCTTCCCTTCTTTGTCCTCCAGCGGTCTGGGGCCTCTATCCATCCGTTGACGGGACGATCTTATTCCTCGTCGGGGCGATCCGGGGGGGGGGGGGGGGGGGATCTCAGCTCTTCCGCGCCGGGCGATCTACCCTGGGTCGGGGCTAGCTGAGCTTCCCGGCGATGGCCTCAACCCGAGACTGCCTAAAGGGCCTGTCCCACTGTACAAGTTAATTCAAGAGCTCTCCCGAGTTTAAAAAAAATCAAACTCGTGGTAAGCACGTATAATGTACGTCGGAGCTCGGGACGTCTCTTAGCGGCTCGTAATGCTAACGGCGGATACTCGGGGAACACGGTAAGCTCTGGAAGACTCGTGCAGATTTTTCAACGTGTTGAAAAATGTCCACGAGAGCCCCGAGTACCGACGAGCGGCCATTACCGAGTTCGAATCAGGGGGAACTCGGGAGAAGTCTTGAATTAGCTCGTACAGTGGGACAGCCCCTTTAAGAGGCCGCTAGAAGGGCGCATAATCGTGGAGTGATATGGATCACGTGCAGGCAGATGAGACTAGTTTGTCTTCGCATCGCATGGACATCGTGGGCCGAAGGGCCTGCTCCTGCGCTCTATTTTCCAACGCTCATATGCAATAAATATTAGAGATTCATGGAAAGAGATGAATTGAATGCTGAAGCGTTGTTGAGACACGGCCATTGGCAGGCTTTGTTACCTGAACACAATGCTGCTCACAAGAAAAACCTTGCAGAACTTGGCACCTCTGCAAGGATGAGGCTTGCAAATATTCCAGCTGCCTGCTGTGCCTAATCCCTTCCTCCCCTTCCCAGATTGCCTCCATTTACCATCGAGGTAGAGTCATGCGCTGTGGAAACGGGCCCTTCGGCCCATCGAGTCCACGCCGACCATCGGTCACCCATTCCCATTAGCTCTGTTATTCCACTCTCACGCACTCTAGGGGCTAATTCGCCGACAAACCCGCTCGTCTTTGGGATGTGAGAAACATAGAAACATAGAAAAATAGGTGCGGGAGTAGGCCATTCGGCCCTTCGAGCCTGCACCGCCATTCACTGTGATCATGGCTGATCATCCAACTCAGTATCCCGTACCTGCCTTCTCTCCATACCCCCTGATCCCTTTAGCCACAAGTGCCACATCTAACGCCCTCTTAAATATAGCCAATGAACTGGCCCCAACTACCTTCTGTGGCAGAGAATTCCAGAGACTCACCACTCTCTGTGTAAAGAATGTTTTCCTCATCTCGGTCCTAAAGGAATTCCCCCTTATCCTTAGACTGTGACCCCTTGTTCTGGACTCCCCCAACATTGGGAACAATCTTCCAGCATCTAGCTTGTCCAACCCCTTAAGAATTTTGTAAGTGTCTATAAGATCCCCCCTCAATCTTCTAAATTCCAGCGAGATGTGAACCGGGGCACCCGAAGGAAACCCACGCGGTCACAGGGAGAACAGGCAAACGTCACAGAGGCAGCGGCCGAGGTCAGGATGGAATCTGTACTTTTAGTTCAGAGATACAGCGCGGAAACAGGCCATTCGGCCCACTGAGTCTGCACCGACCAGCGATCCCCCACACACTAACACCATCCCACACACACTGGGGACAATTTTTACATTTATACCAAGCCAATTAACCTACAAACCTGCACGTCTTTGGAGTGTGGGAGGTAATCTGAGATCTTGGAGAAAACCCACGCAGGTCACGGGGAGAACGTACTAACTCCGTACGGGCAAGCATCGGTAGTCGGGATCGAACCCTGGTCTCTGGCGCTGTGAGGCAGCAGCTCTACCCGCCAGTCCGCCACGGATTGTATACACAGGCAAAGAAAAGGAGAATTTTGCTGATTGTGGGAAAAATAATACGCATGTTGTCCAGTTTTGGATTCAGATCCTGACCCTGGGTTGTGCTAACTCTGTTGCAAGCGGCCTTTTGCATCCCCGAACAGAGGGAGTAGTCCTGACAGGAATGTTTCTCTGTCTCTTGCGAAATCAACAGATATTATGATTAACGTTAGCAACCTCCTGCTTCATATTTGACCTCCTCCCCAAATGCAGAATAATTTGGGTTGGGTGAACTATTTTTAGTGCTGATCCATTTCCTGCACAAGTCAAACATAGGTTTCTCCCTCCTTATTGTTCCAACAAATTTGAACGCAAACCGTTAACCTCTCGGCTGCCGGAGTCGTCACTTGCCCAAGTGCAGATCAGAGACGGACAAGGTGTCCGGGCAGGAACAGCAGACGTGGCTTAAAGGGCCCGTCCTACTAGCATCCGACTCCATGCGATGAACGCGATCAAACTAGAAGTGGGGGCCGCGCGGAGGTCGGGTGATCCCTGTACAGGGCCGTTCCCACCAGCATGCGCCTGCATGCGGCAAGCGCGACCAAACCGGCAGCAGGGGCCGCACGGAGGTCGGGTGAGTGGCGCAACGCGGCACAAAGTGAGGCAAACTTGGAGCGAAGTCTTAAAGATAAGTTCGCCAGGACAGAGAGGGGCACACAGAGAGGGGCACAGAGGCACACACAGAGAGGGCCACGGAGCCACACACATAGAGGGTCACGGAGGCACCTACAGAGAATGTCACGGAGGCACGACGTCGAGACAGTGTGTAATGCGTCGAGGCGACTGCGAGCCGAATTTTTGAACAGTCAGTTTTTCGGAGCCCTGCACGATGTCGGGACGAACTCCGCACAATTCCGCACGGCTCCGGCGATCGAAGTGGGACCGGCCCCGCGACGCCGGACGGCTCAAGCGACCACGTTAGGTCGCGCTCATCGCATAGAGTTGCATGCTGGTGGGACAGGCCCGTTACACCGAAGACAGGCACAAGGAGCTGGAGTGACTCAGCGGGGCAGCTTAACAAGTGCAGTATGTAAAATGGAAGCTTTAGTTTCGGAGAATCAGTGTGGAAACAGGCCCTTCCGCCCATTGAGTCCACACCGACCATCGCCGCGGAAACAGACCCTTCGGCCCACCGGATCCGTGCCGACCAGCGATCCCCGCATATTAACACTATCCTACACCTACCAGGGCCAATTCTTTTTCATTTGCCAAGCCAATTAAGGTCTTTGGTGTGTGGGAGGAAACCGAAGATCTCGGAGAAAGCCCCACGCAGGTCACGGGGAGAACGTACAAACTCCGCACAGACAGTGCCCGTAGTCGGGATCGAACCCGGGTCTCTGGAGCGGTGAGGCAGCAACTCTACCGCTGCGCCACCGTGTCGCCAGTCTGTACATCAGTTAGCTAATAGTCTACACGAAGGGTGGTGGGTGTATGGAACGAGCTGCCAGAGGAGGTCATTTGAGGCAGATAATATCACAGTGTTTAAACAAGTACATGGATAGGACAGGTTTAACATAGACATAGAAATTAGGTGCAGGAGTAGGCCATTCGGCCCTTCGAGCCTGCACCGCCATTCAATATGATCATGGCTGGTCAAAGGGATCTGGACCAAAAGCAGGCCTGTGGGAGAGTATGGGCAAGTTGGGCCGAAGGGCCTTTTCCCACGCTCTATGACTGTGAATGCAATGATGGCCATGTACTGTTTTATTTGGGTGTTATTTTTGTAATAGTTTTATGAGTAAACTTTATTTCTGAAATAAAAGTGGCGTAGAGGTTGCGCCTTACAGCGCCCGAGACCCGGGTCCTTCCGTGCGGAGTTTGCACGTTCTCCCCCCTGACCTGCGTGGGGGAGATCTCCGAATTTTCTCCGAGATCTCCGGATTCCTCCCGCACTCCAAAGACCGACAGGTTTGTCGGCGAACTGTCTGGGTGTAAACGCAAGGGATGCACAATTGCCCCCTGGTGCGCGTCGGGCAGCGTTCCAACGCGCGGGGGTTCGCTGGTCGGCGCGGGCTGGGTGGGCCGAAGGGCCTGTCTCTGCGCCGCACCCCCGAAACTAAAGTAAACCGATGAACATTTCCGCCTGCTGGCCCGTCGCCAGGACTGGGAAAGGTGAGAGGGAAAGTCAGTCCCGTGATGGGATGGTGCGAGGCAGCGGGAACACAAAGGAGGTTTGTAAGTCATCGGCGGCAGGAAGCCGAACACACAAATGGCAGATCCACCGGCCCCTTGTCCTCCAGCTCCCCTGTCACAGACACGTCTTTGTCCTCTCCGCCCCGCCCCACTTTCACTGCTTCTTAAGAAGTTTTTTTAAAATTCTCCTTGGGGGGGGGGGGTGGGGCTTATTGAAACGTACTGAATAGTGAAAGCAGACAAAGGTGCTGGAGAAACCCACCGGATTGCGTACAGTTCTGGTCTCCAAATCTGAGGAAGGACATTTTGTTAGCTTTCATAGCAAAAGGATTTGAGTACAGGAGCAGGGAGGTTCTACTTCAGTTGTACAGGGTCTTGGTGAGACCACACCTGGAGTATTGCGTACAGTTCTGGTCTCCAAATCTGAGGAAAGACATTATTGCCATAGAGGGAGTGCAGAGAAGGTTCACCAGACTGATTGTTAAAGAAGGAACTGCAGATGCTGGAGAATCGAGGGTTACACAAAAAGCTGGAGAAACTCAGCGGGTGCAGCAGCAACTAAGGAGCGAAGGAGATAGGCGACGTTTCGGGTCGAGACCCTTCTTCAGACTCACCAGACTGATTCCTGGGATGTTAGGACTGTCTTATGAAGAAAGACTGGATAGACTCGGTTTATACTCTCTAGAATTTAGGAGATTGAGAGAGGATCTTATAGAAACTTATAAAATTCTTAAGGGGTTGGACAGGCTAGATGCAGGAAGATTGTTCCCGATGTTGGGGAGGTCCAGGACAAGGGGTCACAGCTTAAGGATAAGGGGGAAATCCTTTAAGACTGAGATGAGAAAGACTTTTTTCACACACAGAGTGGTGGGTCTCTGGAACTCTCTGCCACAGAGGGTAGTTGAGGCCAGTTCATTGGCTATATTTAAGAGGGAGTTAGATGTGGCCCTTGTGGCTAAGGGGATCAGGGGGTATGGAGAGAAGGTAGGTACGGGATACTGAGTTGGATGACCAGCCATGATCATATTGAATGGCGGTGCAGGCTCGAAGGGCCGAATGGCCTACTCCTGCACCTAATTCCTATGTTTCTACGGGTGCAGCAGCATCTATGGAGCGAAGGAAATAGGCAAAGTTTCGGGCCGAATCCCTTCTTCAGACGAATCGTGAAAGGCCTGGATGGAGTGGATGTGGAGAGGATGTTTGCACTGGTGGGAGAGTCTAGTACTAGAGGTCACAGCCTCAGAATTGAAGGAGGTTCTTTTAGGAAGGAGATGAGGAGGAATGTCTTTAGTCAGAGGGCGGTGAAACTGGGGAATTCTTTGCCACAGGAGGCTGTGGAGGCCACATCAGTGGACGTTTTTAAGGCAGAGATAGATAGATTCTTGATTAGTGCGGGTGTCAGAGGTTGTGGGGAGAAGGCAGGAGAATGGGGGTTAGGAGGGGGAGATAGATCAGCCATGATTGATTGGCGGAATAGACTTGATGGGCCGAATGGCCTAATTCTACTCCTATCACTTATGCCCTTATGAGCTAATGGGTGTTTTTAAAGCAGAGGTTGACGGGTTTGTGATTGGTTGCGAGGTTTACTGGATAGGAAAGGTTTACGGGGCAAATAGAGTGATACATTGTGGAAACAGGCCCTTCGGCCCAACTTGCCCACACCGGCCTACATGCTCCAGCTACACTAGTCCCACGTGCCAGCGCTTGGTCCACACCCCCTCCAAACCTGTCCAAAAGGGACTGGATTAGATGTGGATGCTTTGGTCAGCATGGGCAAGTTGGGCTGAGGGCCAGTCTATGATACTAAGGCAGGTGTATGGAATCCACTGATTGTGCTGCAGTGTGCAGTTTTGGCCACAGCTTGACGGAAAGGCCGCGGAGGCTCTTCAGAGGTCATACGTTCGAGGGGCCACTCGGCCCATCGCGTCTACTCCCGCCATTCAATCACGGCTGATCTACCGCCCGCTCCCAACCCCATTCTCCTGCCTTCTCCCCATCACCCCTGACACCCGTACTGATCAAGAACCTGTCAACCTCCGCCTTAAAAATACCCATTGACTAGACCGCCACCGGCCTTCTGCGGCAAAGACCTCCGCAGATTCACCACCCTCTGTGGTGCTGGCTCGATGGGCCAAGTGGCCTCCTCCTGCACCCATTTTCCATGTAAACAGAGCGTGCACAGGAGGTTTTAGTTCAGAGATGTAGCACTTACTTCACCCATCTGCCAGTCCAAACCCCCTTTCCTGTATCCACCTATCACTCGCCAGGTTTTGTCCCACCCCATCTCTCTCTCCCATTTTTATCTCCCCCCCCCCCCCCCCCCTACTCCAATCTGTCTGACGAAGGGTCCCTCCCCAAAACATCGTCTTGGAGTCAAATGTTTAAGAAAGAACTGCAGGTGCTGGAAAAATCGAAGGTAGACAAAAATGCTGGAGAAACTCAGCGAATCCTTCTCTCCATAGATGCTGCCTCACCCGCTGAGTTTCTCCAGCATTTCTGTCTATCTTGGAGTAATTTTTCTCCACAGTTGCCGCTTGACCTGCTGATTTCCTGCAGCATTCGATGTATGCATCAGCTTTCTCCTTAGTTTAGGTTAGTTTTAACTACGAGACACAAAATGGTAACAGGCCCTTCGGCCCAACCATAAGCTCTATGTTATCCCACTTTCATAGAAACATAGAAAAGAGGTGCAGGAGTAGGCCATTCGGCCCTTCGAGCCATATGGTCATGGCTGACCATCCAGAATCAGTACCCCGTTCCTGCTTTCTCCCCATATCCCTTGATGCCGTTAGCCCAAAGAGCTGTATCTAATATTGGCATCTCATGAGATATTTCTCATCCACTCCCTACACATGGGGGGCTGATTAACCTAGAAACTCATGTGTCTTTGGGATGTGGGAGGAAACCGGAGCGCCCGGAGGAAACCCACGCAGGTCTCGGGGAGAACCTGCAAAGTCCACACAGACAGCACCCGAGGTCAGGATCGAAACCCGGGTCTCTGGCGCTGTGAGGCAGGCAGCGGCTCTACCCGCTGGGCCGTGGTGCCGCACTTGACTGCGTGCTAATCTCCAGGCTGCGGGCTGCAATATTAAAATCATAAACCTGATCCTGTTATTCAAATGTGGTAATCACAAACGCTGGAGCAACTCAGCGGGGACAGGCAGCATCTATGGAGAGGAGGAACGGGTGACGTCCTGGGTCGAGACCCTTCTTCAGACTGATGTCAGGGGAGTGGGCATCACGGAGATAAAATGTAGTCGGAGACGGTAAGACTGGTCGGAGAACTGGGAAAGGGGGAGGGGATGGAGAGAGAGGGAAAGCAAAGTTAGAGAAGCCCATGTTCTTACGCTGCCCAAACAGAATATGCGGTGTTGTCCCTCATTCAAATGCGATGTTAATTTGTGCAGTGCGAGATGCCATATCGATACTTACAGACTTACAAGACTTAGAGACTTACAACATTCTTAAGGGGTTGGACAGGCTAGATGCAGGAAGATTGTTCCCGATGTTGGGGAAGTCCAGAACAAGGGGTCGCAGTTTAAGGATAAGGGGGAAGTCTTTTAGGACCGAGATGAGAAAATCATTTTTCACACAGAGAGTGGTGAATCTGCGGAATTCTCTGCCTCAGAAGATAGTTGAGGCCAGTTCATTGGCTATATTTAAGAGTTAGATGTGGCCCTTGTGACTAAAGGGATCAGAGGGTATGGAGAGAAGGCAGGTACAGGATACTGAGTTGGATGATCAGCCATGATCATATTGAATGGCGGTGCAGACTCGAAGGGCCGAATGGCCTACTCCTGCACCTATTTTCTATGTTTCTATGATATTCAAAAATGAGCAGAGGTCAGTTCACCCGGACGGCAGGTTTGTCTCGACTATCAGTGTCACACAGAACAAAATGGCCAGTACCTGTTCACTGTGCATCTGTTGTCCTGTACATTTATCCACTGGACTAGAGCAACTGCGGTTTTTAAAAAAAGACACAAGTGCCGGAGTAACTGAGCGGGTCAAGCAGCATCTCTGGAGAACATGGATAGGTGACTTTTTGGGTCGAGTCCTTTCTTCCAACTGTTTGGAGGATGGGGGTGGGAAATGGAAGCAAGGATAAGAAAAGATATTTAGGGTCGAGATCCTTTGTATAGTTTCGAGATACAGCGCAGGAACAAGCCCTTCGGCCCACCGAGTCCGCGCCGACCAGCGATCCCCGCACATTAACACTATTCTACACACACACACACACACACACACACACACAAGGGATGATTTACAATTTTTTATCGAAACCAATTAGCCGACAAACCTGTACGTCTTTGGATTGCGGGAGGAAACCGGAGCGCCCTTAGAAAACACATGCAGGACACGGGGAGAACGTGCAAACTCCGTACAGACAGCACCCCGCGGTCAGGATCGAACCTGGCGCTGTGAGGCAGCAACTCTACCGCTGCGCCACCGCGCCTCCCTGATGAAAAGTTCTATCCAGTCTCCCCTCGACGACGTTCCAGAGAAAACAATTCTGCACCAATCCGTGTTCTCCAGAGATGCTGACCGACCCGCTCAGTTACTCCAGCACTTTGTGTTTTTTTTCCTGCTGAGGCTAGTGTCTTGTTGTTGTTCAAGGACCTGATGGTCATCGGAGAGAAGCCGGTGATCTCGGCGTTCAGGCTCCTGTAGCATAAGGTTCCCACAAAGCGCTGGAGTAACTCACCGCTCGGGTGACATCTGTGGAGGAAATGTACAGGTGATGTTTCTGGTTGCAACCCTTCCAAGGGAATGTTGTGGGATGCGTACGTAGGGAAAGAGTGGATGGAATGGGTGCTTTGGGATGGGATGGGATGGGAATAGCGCTGCCAACTTTCCCACTCCCAAATAAGGGAGAAAAGGTCCAAATACGGGACAAATTCCCGACGGCAATTCGTTGACCGATTGGGCCGTGTCTGGGTGAATGATGAGTTGGCCCCGGGTGCTGGACTGCACACAAAGCCCGGCCGGGCGGGCCAGCTGAGGAGTTTTGGCCCGGGGGCCGCGCGCGAAGTCCGGCATCCCGTCCAACTCATGATCCGGTGATCGGCCGTGAGAAGGGGGGGGGGGTGGTGATGGCGGTAAGCGAAGGTCCGAAGGTCGGACAGCTGGCCGGTGCTGCCGACCGACGGGGCCACGGGCTAAAGGAGGCGCTGCTGCTGCTGCTGCTGCTGCTGCACTCCACGGGCTGCACTAGGTCGGGACGGGTGAGGCGGGGCCGCACGCGGCGCTCCGACCCGACAGTCCCCTCGACCCGAGTAGTAGCGGTCAAATACGGGACAAGGGCGATCCCGCATGGGACAAACCAATTTAGCCCAATGTACGGGATGTCCCGGCTAATACGGAACAGGTGGCAACACTAGATGTGAATGGGGGGAGAGTGGGTGGACTCGGAACATGGGG
This sequence comes from Raja brachyura, assembly GCA_963514005.1. The sequence continues at coordinate 53,399 of CAUPSL010000153.1, forward strand.
AGTGTCTGATAGGATGTGTCGGGGGAGACAGTGGGGTGGGGTGTGGGCACGGGGAGAGTGGGAATGCAGCGTAGGTTCACAAGGTTAATTCCCGGGATGGCGGCACTGTCATATGTTGAGAGAATGGAGCGGCTGGGCTTGTACACTCTGGAATTTAGAAGCATGAATTCTTATATCATATTCTTATATACTTATTCAATATCTTATTGAAACATATAAGATTATTAAGGGTTAAAGAAGGAACTGCAGATGCTGGAGAATCGAGGGTTACACAAAAAGCTGGAGAAACTCAGCAGGTGCAGCAGCATCTAAGGAGCGAAGGAGATAGGCGGCGTTTCGGGTCACGACCCGAAACGTTGCCTATCTCCTTCGCTCCTTAGATGCTGCTGCACCCGCTGAGTTTCTCCAGCTTTTTGTCTAACCCAAGATTATTAAGGGGTTGGGCGCACTAGAGGCAGGAAACATGTTCCCGACATTGGGGGAGTCCAGAACCAGGGGCCACACAGTTTAAGAATAAGGGGTAAGCCATTTAGAACAGAGATGAGGAAATACTTTTTCACCCAGAGAGTTGTGAGTCTGTGGAATTCTTTGCCTTAGAGGGCGGTGGAGGCCAATTCTCTGGATGCTTTCAAGAGAGAGTGAGATAGGGCTCTTAAAGATAGTGGAGTCAGGGGATGATCAGCCATGATCACATTGAATGGCGGTGCTGGCTCGAAGGGCCGAATGGCCTACTCCTGCTGCTCCTATTGTTTATTGTCTATTGAATGTGTAGGTGGGTGGAATTGTTTTGTGGGGAGGGTGGGAGGGGTGGGGGGGGGGGGGGGTGAGTGTGGGACGGGACGGCTGTAGCAGGAAGGGCCACAGTGGCTTGGCGACCGGTCGGTGGCTTGAACCAGCTTCGCCAGTCGTGCCGTCCCTGCCTCGCCCGCTGACACGGTGCTTCCAGCTTCTCCCACCTGCCTGTTGCTGGCTACCTCACCCACCAACACAAGAGCCCTTTAATTCCAAGCCTGCCACAGAATCTGCCCCTTCCCCTCCCTTCTCTGCTGGGAGTGACTTCAGATGCGTAGACAGGGGCGGGTAGACAAGACCTTGAGGTGTCAGATTTCACAGCGAACTCTCTCTCTCCCTCTCTCTCTATCTCTCACACACACACTGCATTCTCTGGAGGAACTTCACACCCACTGGCCGGGATCGGTGGGGGTGTGATTCAGAACAACTGGAATCTGTGGCAGACCGACTAATATTGGACTGCTGACAGGGAGAGGGAGAGGGAGAGGGAGGGAGAGAGGCAACAGTTCCACAGAGCTCAGCAAACCGAACGCTTGCAGGACAAGGTATGTCGTGTCGTGTTTCTGCGTGTTATTCCGTGTTCCATATTGTTGCCGGACTGGGGAACGGCAGCAGCAGCTCTGTGTGTGTGGGGTGCGTGTGTGTGGCATCTTCGGCAGGTTAAACGGGGTGAGCTGCGGGGATTGTGGATTTTGTGAGGCTGGGCAGCAGGCAGCTGGGGTTGCGGTGAGGAGGAGGCGGAGGTTGTAACAGGATCGCCCTGAAGCCATGTTCGGCAGCGCACACCTGGGCAGGTGGGCAGGTTCCTGAGGCTCGGAGGTTTACTGATGCCAAACACTCTGTGCTGTGTTGACATGGTCTATGCCGTGACCCGAAACCTTCCTCTCGCTAAAAACAATAACTTTTCCTTTCCCTTAAACTTATTGAAACATGGAAAAATAGTTGCAGGGGTAGGCCATTCGGCCCGTCGAGCCAGCTCCGCCATTCAATATGATCGTGGCTGATCATCCAGAATCAGTATTGTTAAAGAAGGAACTGCAGATGCTGGAGAATCGAGGGTTACACAAAAAGCTGGAGAAACTCACCGGGTGCAGCAGCATCTAAGGAGCGAAGGAGATAGGTCAGAATCAGTGCCCCGTTCCTGCTTTCTCCCCATATCCCTTGATTCCGTTAGCCCCAGGAGCTGTATCTAACTCTCTCTTGAATGATGGAACTGTAATGTTTTCTGGAACGGATGCTGCGTGCTACAATCTGTTTCCATTGCTCTGCCTAGTTTAGACTTAAGCGATAGCGCGGAAACACAGGCCCTTCGGTCCACCGAGCCGGTGCTGGCCAAAGATCACCCCGTGTTCCAGCACTGTCCCACTCACTACCTAGGGACAGTTGGCAATTTGCAATTTTACCAAAGCCAGTTAACCTGCAACCCTGCACGTCTTTGGAGTGTGGGAGGAAACCGGAGCACCCGGAGAAAAGCCGCGCAGGTCACGTACAGACAGCCCGTACAGACAGCGCCCGTAGTCAGGGTCTCTGGCGCTGTGAGGCAGCGACTCTACCGCTGCGCCACCGTGCCGCCCCTTTTTTGCACTTTTTACTCTGGCCTGATTATATTTATGTTTGGTATTTTCTAATCTCATCGCATGCAAAAGGAAGTTTCTCACTGTACCTTGATGCGGTGCTGAGACCTATATCCTTCCCCCTGCTCTACATAATGTACTTGGCCTGAAGAAGGGTCTCGACCCGAAACGTCACCCATTCCTTCTCTCCAGAGATGCCGCCCGTCTCGCCGAGTTACTCCTGGTGTCCATCTCCGGTGAAAACCAGCATCTGCAGTTCCTCCCTCTGATGTTCGGCTGAGAACTATATTCTGCTCTTTGCCGCACCTGTTGTAGAAGCGAGGAACTGCAGCTACGCAGGACTCTCAAAGTGCTGGAGTAACTCAGCGGGCCAGGCAGCGTCTCTGGAGAACATGGATGGGTCACGTTTCAGGTCGAGACCCTTCTTCCGTGTGAATAAAAATCTCGACCTGAAACAACCCAGCTACACTCGTCCCACCTGCCTGCGCTTGGTCCATATCCCTCCAATCCTGTCCTATCCATGTGCCTGTCTCATTGTTTCTTAAACGTTGGGATGGTCCCAGCCTCAACTACCTCCTCTGGCAGCCCGTTCCATACACCCACCACCCTTTGTGTGAAAAAAGTTACCCCTCTGATTCCTATTAAATCTTTTCCCCTTCACCTTGAACCTGTGTCCTCTGGTCCTCGATTCACCTACTCTTTCCTGCAACACGGTGACCCGAACTGAGCACAATATTCTGGAGAAGAAGTCTGAAGAAGGGTCTCGACCCGAAACATCGCCTATCTCCTTCGCTCCTTAGATGCTGCTTCACCCGCTGAGTTTCTCCAGCCTTTTGTGTAACCCCCAATATTCTAAATCTGGCCTCCCCAACGTCTTATGCAGCTGCAACGTGACCTCCCAACTTCTATACTCAATATGTTGTTAAAGAAGGAACTGCAGATGCTGGAGAATCGAGGGTTACACAAAAAGCTGGAGAAACTCAGCGGGTGCAGCAGCATCTAAGGAGCGAAGGAGATAGGCGACGTTTCGGGTCGAGACCCTTCTTCAGACTCAGTCTGACTCAGTTCAGATAGGCAGACTCAGTCTGAAGAAGGGTTTCGGCCCGAAACGTTGCCTATCTCCTTCGTTCCTTCTGTACTCAATACTCTGACTGATGAAGGCCAATGTGCCGAAATGCCTTTTTGACCACCTTATCTATCTGGGACTCGACCTTCAAGGAAGCATGCACCTGTACCCCTAGACCCCTCTGCTCTACAACACCCCACAACCAGCCGGACCATCCACTGTGTCGGTCTTGCCCATGTTAGACTGAAGGGCCTGTCCCACTTGGCGATTTTTTTCGGCGACTCCCGGCGTCATATCTTGGTCGGCAAAAGATTGTGAACATTTCAAAATCCAGCGGCGACAAAAGAAAATGTTGCGACACTCGAAAAAAAACGCCGCGCGTCAACACGCCATCACGCCCCGTTATACGTCATCGCGCCGTATCGCCCCGTGTATTTTGCGGTGACCTGGTACGTCAGCCAATGATGCCGGCAAGTCGCCGAAAAAAATCTCCCCGTGTGACGGGCCCTTCACCAAAATACAACACCGGACATTTCTCTGGATGTGACACTTCCCTGACGATCTGCGGTGGCCCCATGTAGCTGCGCATCTTTCCCTGCCACACACACTGAAGCGATTAACTGCAATTCAAGGGCAGCTGCAAATGGAATTTGAAATCTTAATAACAAAGGCAGCCGCAAACCCAAGGGAGCTTGTGCTAGATAACGTTAAAGATTCGGTGGTGGAGAGTTCGGAAAACCCGACTGGAGGTCTTCGTTCAACTTGCTCCTTAACAAAAGATAGGCACAAAAACGCTGGAGTAACTCAGCGGGGCGGGCAGCATCTCTGGAGAGAAGGAATGGGTGACGTTCCGGGCGGAGACAACTTCTTCAGACCTGACCCGAAACGTCACCTATTCCTTTTCTCCACAGATGCTGCCTGGCCCGCTGAGTGACTCCAGCTTTTAGTGTCGGTCCTGGGTTTAAACCAGCGCCTGCAGTTCCTCCCCACACACTTTGGTTCCTCCCCAACAACCCTGAGCCCAAACCACGTCCTTGTCGTGATCTAGAGTGGCAAGGTGGCGCCGGGCGGCACGGTGGCGCAGCGGTAGACTCGCTGCCTTACAGCGCTCGCAGCGCCGGAGACCCGGGTTCGAACCCGACTATGGGTGCTGTCTGTGCGGAGTTTGTACGCTCTCCCCGTGACTGCATGTGTTCCCTCCGAGATCTTCGGTTTCCTCCCGCATTCCAAAGACGTACAGGTTTGTGGGCTAATTGGCTTGGTGTATGTGCAAATGTCCCTAGTGGGTGTAGGATAGTGTTAATAGTGCGGGGATCGCTGGCCAGCACGGACTCGGTGGGCCGAAGGGCCTGTTTCAGTGCTGTACCTCCAAACTAAACTAAATGGTTCCATAGTCCCGGTTATTTTAGTTTAGTTCAGTTCAGAAATACAGCACGGAAACTGGCCCTTTCTTCCACCGAGTCCGCGTCGACCAGCGATCATCCCCTCCTACACACTAGGGACAATTTACAACCTTTACCGAAGCCAATTAATCTACAGACCCCTGACATCTTTGGAGTGTGGGAGGAAACCGGAGCACCCGGGGAAAACCCACGCAGGTCACGGGGAGAACGTGCAAACTCCGTACAGACAGCGCCCGTAGTCGGGATCGAACCGGGGTCTCTGGCGCCGCGAGGCAGCAACTTACCGCTGCGCCTCGCGTGCCGTTCCGAGTGATACCAATTTGGCATTGGAGTGCCACCGAGTGGCCAGGCCAATGTACTGCAACCTCACATCTGGCAACAGATGGGACCTTCAGCAACTATCCATCAACTCAACATGCACTGAACTGTTAAAGAAGGAACTGCAGATGCTGGAGAATCGACGGTTACACGAAAGGCTGGAGAAACTCAGCGGATGCAGCAGCATCTAAGGAGCGAAGGCGATAGGCGACGTTTCGGGTCGAGACCCAACTGGTTGCTTTATGAAATTACTGTGTTAATTTTCTAAGCAAAATTATCTAGACTTGGAAGGGTTTTACCACTAACATCTCCCCCCCCCCCCCCCACCGCCGCCCTTCTCTGCCCTGTTGCACTCCGAGATTCGAACCCACTATCCCGCCCTCCAATCCCCACCTCTCTCCCGGCTCCTTCCATCCACATCCTCTCCTCTGGCCTCACAATTTACGCCTCTTCTCTCCTGATCTCACAGCCCGTTGTCCTCACAAGTTCACCAGTGACAGGAGCGGCATCTGTGGCCAAAAATCTAAGTCCAGATGCTGGTCCAGATGCTGACACCCCCCCCCGCCGGTTACTGCATCTTCCCTGCCGGGCCAAGCCGGGCCATGGCTGCTGGCTGCACCGTGTCGCAACCCGCGGGTGTGCGCACCGAGGGCAGTCAGAGTGCATCGCGAGGCCCTTCAGCGGAACCTCTGCAGGATTTCAACACAGAGCTGTCCCAGAGAGCTGGCTCGATGTCAAACAAACAGGCTTTAGGATAAGGGCCAGTCGCATAGTTTTGTAACAAGGCTGGACTGTTTCAAAACCAGCATCAATTGTGAAAAGAGCAAAGAAAGACTGGACTCGGGGAAAAACTCCAAAAGAATGGACAGATATATTAACCGTTCAGACGCTGGAGCTGTTGCTTGTTGTCCTAATCCTGACTGACTTGTTTTCCATGTTTCAACATTGTTTTACAATGAAGGCCATTCATTCAGTAAAGATTTGGCAGTAACCACCCCTCATGAGTCGGTATTTAACCTAACAGGACACGTGGAAAATAGGTGCAGGAGTAGGCCATTCGGCCCTTCATGCCAGCACCTCCATTCAATGCGATCATGGCTGATCATCCCCAATCAGTTCCCCGTTCCTGCTTTCTCCCCATATCCCTTGATTCCGTTAGCCCTGAGAGCCACATCCAACTCTCTCTTGAATACATCCAGTGAATCGGCCTCCACTGCCTCAGAGGCCGGTTCTCTGGATACTTTCAAGAGAGAGCTAGATAGGGCTCTTGAAGATAGCAGAGTCAGGCATTATGGGGGGAAGGTAGGAACTGATTGGGGATGATCAGCCATGATCACATTGAATGGCTGGCTCGAAGGGCCGAATGGCCTACTCCTGCACCTATTATCTATATTGTCTACTACCTTCTGTGGCAGAGAATTCCACAGATTCACAACTCTCTGGGTGAAAATGTTTTTCCTCATCTCAGTCCTAAATGGCCAACCCATTATTCTTAAACTGTGACCCCCTGGTTCTGGACTCCCCTGACCACACTGCGTCTGCCTGAGACACTGGAGAGTTGGCTCATCTATCGATAGGCTGAGGAGATAAGGTTTCAGGCGGAGGTATGTCTTGCAAGTCCTTTTCAATGTGATAAGCATCAAAGTGGTGACTTGGTTCTGAAGCACGGGTGAGCAAATGCTTGGGATTTTTACTGAGTTCCCTATTAACCGTCACGCAAACCAACCTCCCTTCCACTGACTCCATCGACACCTCACGCTGCCTCTGCAAGGCCAGCAGCATCACCAAGGACCAGTATCACCCCGGCCACTCCCTCTTCTCCCCTCTCCCCACAATCGGGCAAGAGGTACAGAAGTTTGAAAACGCACACCTCCAGATTCGGGGACAGTTTCATCTGAAGAAGAAGGTGCCTCGTCCCAAATCGTCACCCATTCCTTCTCTCCAGAGATGTTGCCCGTCCCGCTGAGTTACTCCAGCTTTTTGTGTCTATCTTCGGTTTAAACCAGCACCTGCAGTTCCCTCCTACACGTTTTTATTTCCCGCTGTTATCAGGTAATCGCACCGTCCTCTCACCAACTAGAGAGCGGTCCTGACCTCTCATCTACCTGATTGGAGACCCTCGAACGATCTTTAATGTCACTTTGCTGGGCTTTATCTTGCGCTAAACGTGGTCTGAAGAAGGGCCACGACCTGAAACGTCGCCCATCCTTTTTTCTCCAGAGATGCTGCCCGACCCGCTGAGTTTAGTTTAGCGATACAGCGCGGAAACAGGCCCTTCGGCCCACCGAGTCCGCACCGACCAGCGATCCCCGCACACTAACACCATCCTACACAATTTACACGTACTCCAAGCCAATTAACCTACAAACCCGTACGTCTTTGGAGTGTGGGAGGAAACCGAAGATCTCGGAGAAAACCCACGCGGGTCACGGGGAGAACGTGCAGACGGCGCCCGAAGTCGGGATCGAACCCGGGTCTCCGGCGCTGCGAGGCAGCAACTCCACCGCTGCGCCACCGTTAATCCAGTTACTCCGGCAATTTGTGTCGACCTAAAAATAAAAACCGCGCGGGCATCGTAGTGGAGCGTTGCGGGCAGCTCAGTCTAACGTCCGCCTGGTAATTGTAGGGTTGCTGCCTCCCAGTTGTGGGCTTGGTCGGCTGCAGAGTCTCCGGGTGTGAGTCCAGGCTTGGACTGGCGGTGGAAGATGCTGCAATTTGGCCGCCTTCCCCTGACCACTAAGTGTAAAGGTCTCACTGCCCACTTGGATTGTCTGTGCACGCAAAGCCAGAAATGGCTCTTAATTCATGGTTTCACTGAAATAGTTTCATCAGAAGGGCAATTTAAATCTGGTTGTCTTGGGCTGGGTGGGCCGATGGGCTTGTTTTCACGTTGTATGATGCAGGACATAAAAGCATTCATGGTACTCTATGTTTAACTCACGCTAGTGATACTGGACTTACCAATGTAATCCCATGTTAAGAATGCCTGCATCGAGTGGATGTGGAGAAGATGGTCCCACTGGTGGGAGAGTCCAGGACCAGAGGACATAGCCTCAGAATTACAGGACGTCCCATTAGGAAGGAGATGCAGGAAAAATGTTCCCAATTGCAGGAAAAATGTTCCCAACGTTGGGCGAGTCCAGAACCAGGGGCCACAGTCTTAGAATAAAGGGGAGGCCATTTAGGACTGAGGTGAAAAAAACCTTTTTCACCCAGAGAGTTGTGCATTTGTGGAATTCCCTGCCACAGAGGGCAGTGGAGGCCAAATCGCTGGATGGATTTAAGAGAGAGTTGGATAAAGCTCTAGGGGCTAGTGGAGTCAAGGGATGTGGGGAGAAGGCAGGCACGGGTTATTGATTGTGGACTCTCAGCCATGATCACAATGAATGGCGGTGCTGGCTCGAAGGGCTAAATGGCCTCCTCCTGCACCTATTTTCTATGTTTCAATGAGATGAGGAGGAATTTCTTTCATCAGACGGCGGTGAATCTGTGGAATTCATTGCCACAGACGGCTGTGGAAGCCAAGTCAATGGATATTTTTTAAATATGAGATCGACAGATTGTCAATTAGTATGGGTGTCAGGGGGTTATGGGGAGAAGACAGGAGGGAGAGATAGATCAGCCATGATTGAATAGCGGAGTAGACTTGAGGGGCGAATGGCCTAATTCTGCTCCTATCACTTGTGAAGAAAGACAAGCACGCACACACACACAGATGCACTCACACACACACAGGCACACGCACGCACGAACATACCCACTCACGCACACACGTACACACGCATGCACACACGCACACAGACACACATACAAACAACACAGACACACACACACGCACTCACGCACACACAGGCACACGCACGCACGCAGGCACGAACACATGTACACACGCACGCACACACAGACATACATACAAACAACACATGCGCACACACACACCCACGCACACACACATGCACACACACAGACGCACACACATGCACGCACGCACGAACACGCACTCACGCACACACGCACACACTCATGCACTCACGCACACACACTGCCATTCCATTACTACCCCATTGTTAATATCACATGGTGCCCGTATCTGAAGACAATACCCTATTCACTGGTCCTCTGATGTAACCTTGCTGCATTTTTCAAGCAGATGTTTTCCATGAAGGGAGTTGCATTACGACTCGGTTCCTTTCCGTTTCTGTGACTCATTGTCTGATTTAGTCGGGTTGGGGTGGAGGGGAGGGGAGGGGAGGGCAGAGTGGGAGTTGCCCCAGACAGTCTCGCTGTCCGCCCCTCTGTCTGGTACCCACACCCCCGTCGGTCTTCATCTCCTCAGAACCACAAAGCAGGACCAGACGGCACTGAGTGGCAACTGCTGAGGTGTTGAAAGTTGTGTCGGAAGGAACCGCAGACGCTGGTTTACACCGAGGACAGACGCAAAATGCTGGAGTAACTCAGCGGGACGGGCGGCGTCTCTGGAGAGAAGGAATGGGTGACGTCTCGGGTCGAGACCCTTCTTCACACTGAGGGAGAGGGAAACTGGAGATATGGAAGGGGACAAAGAGCATGTAAGGTGTGAAAAGGACAGATCAAAGGAGACAATGCTCAAAGAAATGTACAATTGTTGGCTGTGGGGAGGTGACAATCAGTAAAATCTTCTCACACCTCTTTGTACCCTTCTGTAGCTCCAGTTTCCCTCTCCCCTGACTCCCAGTCTGAAGAAGGGTCTCGACCCGAAACGTCACCCGTTCCTTCTCTCCAGAGATGCCGCCTGTCCCGCTGAGTTTAGTTCAGTTTAATTTAGAGATACAGCGCGGAAACAGGCCCTCCGGCACACCGGGTCCACACCGAAACGTACAAACTCCACATAGACAGCAGCCGTGGTCAGAATCGAACCCGGGTCTCTGGCGCCGTGTGGCATTAGCTCTGCCACCGTGCCGCCCCTAGTGCTAGATTTGCTGCAGCATTTTGTGTCTATCTAAGGTGTTGAAAGTTGCTTGATAATAGACAACAGACAATAGGTGCAGGAGTAGGCCATTCGGCTCCTTCGAGCCAGCACCGCCATTCAATGTGATCATGGCTGATCATCCCCAATCAGTAGCCCGTTCCTGCCTTCTCCCCATATCCCCTGACTCCGCTATCTTTAAGAGCCCTATCTAGCTCTCTCTTGAAAGTATGCAGAGAACCGGCCTCCACCGCCCTCTGAGGCAGAGAATTCCACAGACTCACAACTCTCTGTGTGAAAAGGTGTTTCCTCATCGCGTTCTAAATGGCTTACCCCTTATTCTTAAACTGTGGCCCCTGGTTCTGGACTCCCCCAACATCGGGAACATGTTTCCTGCCTCTACCGTGTCCAGGACCTTAATAATCTGGGTCTGAAGAAGGTCTCGACCCGAAACGTCGCCTATCTCCTTCGCTCCTTAGATGCTGCTGCACCCGCTGAGTTTCTCCAGCTTTTTGTGTAACCCTTAATAATCTTATATGTTTTAATAAGATCCCCTCTCGTCCTTCTAAACTCCAGAGTGTACAAGCCCAGCCGCTCCATTCTCTCAGCATATGACAGTCCCGCCATCCCGGGAATTAACCTTGTGAACCTACGCTGCACTCCCTCAAGAGCAAGAATGTCCTTCCTCAAATTTGGAGACCAAAACTGTACACCAAAACGGGTTGGTCTTGCACCTCGAGAGTTGGCGTGTTCATCTGCACTGGCCAAAGGTATTAACACCCCACAGCGATCCTATTAAAACAAGCGAGGAAGATATGAAAGTAGACCTGACCGATTAATGGGACAGGTGGACAGCAGCATGGAATTGGCTGGACCATGTACAATCTGCCTCTTTTCCATCATCTTACAAACAGCCCACTTCAACATCAATGAGAGACCCAAAACAGTAGCTCAGCGGGTTAGGCAGCATCTCTGGAGAGAAGGAATGGGCGACGTTTCGGGTCGAGACCCTTCTTCAGACTGGATGGGCACACAGAGCGTGTAAGGTGTGAAAAGGACAGATCAAAGCAGACTGTGATCAAGGAAATGTAGAATGGTTCATAGTTGGCTGAGGGGAAGGTGACAACGAGGCGGACTAACAGTAAAATGAATCAGGAGGACAGTGGAACTGGTCGGAGAACTAGGGTGGCGGAGGGAGGGACGGAGAGAGAGAGAGAGGGAAAGCAAGGGTCACTTGAAGTTAGAGAAATGTAACTTCATCGAACTAAATCTAACAGAGTTTGTACGTTCTCCCCGTGACCTGCGTGGGGTTTTCTCCAAGATCTTCGGTTTCCTCCCACGCTCCAATGACGTACAGGTTCGAAGGTTATTCATCTTGGTATTCACCAAGGAGAAGGATATTGAACCGTGAGGTAAGGGAAAAAAGTAGAGTAGCTATGGAAACTATGAGATTCAAAGAGGAGGAAGTACTTACACTTTTGAAAAATATAAAAGTGGATAAGTCTCCAGGTCCTGACAGGATATTCCCTAGGACATTGAGGGAAGTTAGTGTAGAAATAGCAGGGGCTATGACAGAAATATTTCAAATGTCATTAGAAACGGGAATAGTGCCGGAGGATTGAGGGTAGGGAAGATTCAAACAAGAGGGCATGACATGAGAATTAAGGGACAGAAGTTTAGGGGTAACATGAGGGGGAACTTCTTTACTCAGAGAGTGGTGGCTGTGCGGAATGATCTTCCTGCAGAAGTGGTGGAGGCAGGTTCGATTTTAACATTTAAAAGTAAAGTGGATAGGTATATGGACGGGAAGGGAATGGAGGGGTATGGTCTGAGTGCAGGTAGAGGGGACTAGGGGAAAATAAATGGTCGGCACGGACTGGAAGGGCCGAGAAGGCCTGTTTCTGTGCTGTAATTGTTATATGGTTGTTATATGGTATAAATATAACTTGCCCCTCGTGCGTGTTAGGGTAGCGTTAGTGTGCGGGGATCGGTGGTTCGGCGCGGACTCGGTGGGACGGTTTCCACGCTGTATCTCTAAACTAAAGTGAACTAAACATGTAGGGAGGAACTGCAGGCGCTGGTTTACACCGAAGTTGGGCACAAAATGCTGGAGCAGTGACGGTGTGGATGACAGAAATGACCGAGACATCGCATCTAGAAAAAATAAGGCTCGTCTCGACTGACAAATCCGATCAAATTTCCAATATATGGTCTCCTTTTATTGAATTTCCTCAACAACATAATGGTTGAACCCAAGCTCAACACCGACGCTAGGGTCGGGTGAGCGGGCGTAGGGAAGGGCAGTGGGACATGTCTCCGCTGCTTTCACTTCTGCATTAGTTCTTCTTTTTTTTTTTTTTCGTGTCAGAAGGTTAAGGGGGGACTTGATAGAGGTCTTTAAAATGATGAGAGGGATAGATGGAGTTGACGTGGACAAGCTTTTCCCTTTGAGAACAGGGAAGATTCAGACAAGAGGACATGACTTTAGAATTAAGGGACAGAGGTTTAGGGGTAACATGAGGGGGAACTTCTTTACTCAGAGAGTGGTAGCGGTGTGGAATGAGCTTCCAGTGGAAGTGGTGGCGGCAGGTTCGTTGGTATCATTTAAAAATAAATTGGATAGGCATATGGATGAGAAGGGTATGGAGGGTTATGGCATGAGTGCAGGCAGGTGGGACTAAGGGGAAAAAGTTGTTCGGCACGGGCTTGAAGGGCCGAGATGGCCTGTTTCCGTGCTGTAATTGTTACATGGTTGTTATATGGTGTCTTTCTCGAAATTCTCTCTTTTATACTTTCCCTTTTCTCCTTGTTAAAAAAAATAAAATTTAAAAAAAAAATGCTGGAATAACTCAGCGGGACAGGCTGAATCTCTGGAGAGAAGGAATGGGTGACGTTTCTGAAGAAGGGTCTCGACCCGAAACGTCACCCATTCCCGTCTCCCCCAGAGATGCTGCCCGTCCCGCTGAGTCTACTCCAGCATCTCTGGAGAGAAGGAATGGGCGGCGTTTCTGGGTCGAGACCCTTCTCCACGTTCACCTGGACTGAATCTGTATTCATACCGCTGGGTTGCAAGCTGCCCCGAGCAATGTACGAGGTGCAGTTCTCTCTTCATGTGGTTTCCGAGCAAGGCAGTGCCTCTGTCTGATCAGACTAGCTGCACAATCCATGAGGGTTGGTGTTGCAATCATCCCACAGGACCTGGTGTAAACACATGACATCATCCTCCGACACAGACTGTGTGGCAGTAACAAGCTAATGGCAGAGAACACATCAGAGGACAGACACAAAAGCAGCATCTCTGGAGAGAAGGAATGGGCGACGTTTCGGGTCGAGACCCTTCTTCCGACTAGAGAGTCATGGGGAGAGGGAGATACACAGATAAGGGAGAGTCGGGTGTGAAAACAGGACAAAGGGGATGGAGAACAAGGACAATGTAGACGAGATCGTTGTTAAAGAAGGAACTGCAGATGCTGGAGAATCGAGGGTTACACAAACAGCTGGAGAAACTCAGCGGGTGCAGCAGCATCTAAGGAGCGAAGGAGATAGGCGACGTTTCGGGTCGAGACCCTTCTCAACCCGAAACAGAGATAGAATGTAATCGGAGACAGTCAGACCGGTCGGAGAACTGGGGAGGGGATGGGGAGAGAGGGAAAGCAAGGGTTACTTGAAGTTAGAGAAGTCAATGTTCACACCGCTGGGGGTGTACGCTGCCCAAGTGAAATAGGAGGTGATGTTCCTCCAATTTGCATTTGGGCCTCACTCTGACAATGGAGGAGGCCCAGGACAGAAAGGTCAGTGTGGGAATGGGAGAGGAGGGGGGGCGTTAAAGTGTGTGGGGGTTGACTGGGAGCAAGGGTTAAAGTGTTCAGCGACCAGAGGAGCAGTTCTTTGGCCGTGGGGTGTCTGACGCAAAACCGCACGTGTGTGTTTGTTTGTTGTCATTAATTATTTACACGCAGCTTCCATCTCCCAGAGACTGGAAGATGGAGGCTTAAAGGGCCTGTCCTGCTTGGACTATTTTTTCAGGCGACTAGGCCGCATGGTTGCCGGGGTGACGCCTGCATGGCGGTGAGTCATCTCCTCAGTCGCCCAATGAGCCGTAGCGTCTTTCTGGTCGCTGCTGGATTTTCAACGGCGACGGTGGGTTTGACGCCAATGAGCGTAGCTTGACTTCTCCTGACGTAGGCGCTGTCGAAGGTCGTGGCCGGGCGCTGACTTCGGTGAATTCAATTGGCGACTACCCACGTCAACCGGCGATGGAATTGTCTCCAGTTGGCACCGCCGGGGTCGTTGTTTGTCGTAGCTTGACGCTGGTGGATGTCCTAATGGGTGGCCGGTTGTTGGTAGCTGGACGTCGACTAGGTGGTGGGTTGTTGTTGTGGGGGGGGGGGCAGTCACTGTTTTTTCGGCGACCCGCTATGACTGTGACAGTCGCCGAAAAAAATCACCAAACTGGGCCAGGCCCTTAATTCAGAGGGACAGGAGCGGGCAGAGACATTATGTCCGCCAGGGCGGTTGCGTTTATGGATTTTGGGGAGAAGATAAAACCGGGCCGTGCGGGGCTGGGGTACGGAGAGGTTGGAGTCTTTGGAAGGCAGACCGATGGAAGCAATAAAATCAGAAACGGTCTGTGAGATTATCTGAGGCCTGGTGCTCATCCGTGGGGTCATGGTCCAAGGATAAGGTGGAGGAGGCGAGTGAGAGTTGTCGCTGGTAGAGGTCAGCGCGCCAGACTACCACGGCATCTCCCCTGCCGGCGGGTTCGATGATAATGTCGGGTCTGAGGAGGGGTCTCGACCTGTAACGTCGCCCATTCCTTTTCTCCAGAGATGCTGCCTGCCCCGCTGAGTTTCCAGCGTTTTGTGTCTATCTTCTGTAGAAAGGAGATGGTTGCTGGTTCAGTAGCCCTTGCTCTGGGGAGGAAGGGTCCTTACAAAGATGCCCCCCCCCCCCCGATAAAATCTCATACACGCCGGCTGTGACCTTAAAACAACCACACAATGAAGATCAGATTGTTCCAACGCCTCTTTGCAGCTGTGGAGACGTCTGCTTCCAATTATGGTGGTCTCCATTGTCATGTGGGCAATGTGGCTTCCAATTTACACACAGTAGACGGACAGACACAGCGTTCTGATCATCACCACATTATCCAGCTCTCAGTGGGGACTGAAGCAGAAAGATCACCCAGGCCCACCTTCCTACCCTGAGACCCTCTGACAGACAGAGCCCGAGGGACTCTCTCCCCAGGTGTAGGAATGAGACATGTTGAAAACGGGATGCGTGTGTGTGTGTGAATGTGTACACATGTTTATGTGGGTGTGAGTGTGCAAATGTGTGTGTAAATGTGTGTGAGTGTGCAAATGACAGTGTGGGCGTGAGAATGTGTTGGGGGGCAAATGTGCGTGAGTGTGAATGTGTGCAAATGTGCGTGAGTGTGCAAATGGCAGTGGGTGTGAGCATGTGTGTGTGGGGGGGCAAATGTGTGTGAGTGTGCAAATGGCAGTGTGGGTGTGAGCGTGTGTGTGGGGGGGCAAATGTGTGTGAGTGTGCAAATGGTTGAGTGGGTGTGAGCGTGTGTGTGTGTGGGGGCAAATTTGTGTGAGTGTGCAAATGGTCGCGTGGGTGTGAGAATGTGTGTGTGTGGGCAAATGTGTGTGTGAATGTGTGCAAACGGCAGTATGGGTGTGAGAATGTGTGTGTGTGTGGGCAAATGTGTGTGTGAATGCGAGTGTGTGTGGGTGTGAACAGGTGCTGGTGTACACAAAGGGACACAAGGTGCTGGAGGAGGAACTCAGCGGGTCGGGCAGCATCTCCGGAGAACATGGGTAGGTGACGTTTAGGGTCAGGAACCTTCTTCAGGCTGGTTTCACTGTGTCCTTATCCCTGGGAATGTGCGTACTGCTATGTCAGTGTGTTTGTTGGCCGTGTGTGTGTGTGTGTGCGGTGTGTGAGTGTGAGAGAGAGAGAGGGGCAGTGTGCATAAGAGCAGGAACAGGGTACTGATTGGGGATGATCAGCCATGATCGCATTGAACGCCGGTGCTGGCTCGAAGGGCCGAATGGCCTACTCCTGCACCTATTGTCTATTGTCTATAAGAAATTTATATTCATGGCGTTCACTGTGCGCTTATCTCTGCGTGTACACATACGGATATGTTTTACTGTGTCTGTGGACCCACCGTGTGTGACTGGGAGAGAGGAAGCGAGGTTACACATTCTGTGGCGCTGCTGCAAGTAAGAATGTCATCGTTCGATCTGGGACGTGTGGCAATAGAACACTTGACTGGAGAGAGTGAGAGACACAGGATGTCCGTGTGGCTTTGTATTTATGGGTTTCACTGTATTTACGTTGTGTTTATGTATTCGTGGGTTGTCCATTAGGGGTGTTTATGGACGTGCGTCTGCCTGAATGCAGTTTGCAACTTGCTGGCGTGCCGGTTGGTCATTTGCATTTGCAACAGCAGAAAAAACCTAAATCAAAACCGTAAAAGGCGTGATTTATGTGTGTGTGTGTGTGAATGTGTAGGTGTATGTGTATGCATCTACATGTGTGTGTGTCTACATGTGTGCGTGCATATGTGTGTGTGTGCACGTGTGTTTACGTTTGTACATATGTGCGTGCGTGTATGTGTCTGTGTGGTATATTCATGTGTGTGTGCGCGCATGTGTGTGTACGTATGTGTGTGTATATGTATGTGTATGCATCTGCACGTGTGTGTCTACATGTGTGTACGTATGTGTGTATGCACATGTGTGTGCATATGCATCTACATGTGTGTGTCTACATGAATGTACATGTGTGTGTATGTGTGGGTGTGCACGTGTGTGTGTATGTGTGTACATGTGTGTGTATGCGTCTACATGTGTGTGTGTATATGTGTGTGTGTGCACATGTGTGTATGCGTGTGTGTATGTGTGTACATGTGTGTGTATGCATTTACATGTGTGTGTGTCTACATGCATGTACATGTGTGTGTGTGAATGCGTGTGTGTGCACGTGTGTGTGTATGTGTGTACATGTGTGTGTATGCATCTACACGTGTGTGTACGTGTGTGTGTGTGCACGTGTGTGGGTATGTGTACATGTGTGTATGCGTCTACATGTGTGTGTCTACATGCATGTACGTGTGTGGGTATGTGTACATGTGTGTGTATGCATCTTCGTGTGTGTGTGTCTACATGCATGTACGTGTGTGGGTATGTGTACATGTGTGTGTATGCATCTACGTGTGTGCGTGTGTGTGTTCCAAACGCTTCTAGTGGAGCGAGCCTTTGATGCCCCTTTATGTGTATGAACACGCTGTAATCTAATTCCATAATCTTGTTATCACATTAACAATATTATTTTTCCCAATGAAGCATCTTGCGTTGCTCCAGGGCAGCAGAGGGCTC
This sequence comes from Raja brachyura, assembly GCA_963514005.1. The sequence continues at coordinate 70,888 of CAUPSL010000153.1, forward strand.
ATTCCCAATCCCCTCGTGTCCAGCACTCCCTGTCCTTAGTGAAGACAAACACCAGTTGGCTCCAGCTTGAGAATCGGCATTAGTGAACCCAGAGAAGCTGCCCGTCCCGCTGAGTTACTCCAGCTTTTTTGTGTCTACCATTGATGTTTTTAATCTGCCCTTCTTCGAAGTGGAGGATAGACGCAACAAAAATGCTGCAGGAACTCGCCGGGTCAGGCAGCCTCCCTGGAGAAATGGAGCAGGTGACGTTCCGGGTCGAGTCTGTTCTTCAGATCCAGAGTCTGGGGCAAGGGGAACGAGGGATATAGACGGTACTGAGAAGAAATGAACGGAGGATATGCAAAAAGCAATGATAAATCAAGAAGTTATGGGGCCCACAATGATCCATTGTTGGCTGTGAGCTAGGTGATAATGAGTTAGACAGACAAACTCAACAGGACTAAACCAAACTCCCAACTTCTACACAGAGTGGTTGGAGCTATCCAGTACAGGTGACTGGGTTAGTGTTAAACGTTTAACAGGAGACCCTCGGACTATCTTTGATCGGACTTTACTGGCTTTAGCTTGCACCAGACGTTATTCCCTTTGTCACGTATCCGTACACTGCGAGTGGCTCGATTGTTATCACGTATTTTCTTTCCGCTGGCTGGTTTGCACGCAACAAAAGGGTGTCGCCTACACGCTAGGGCCAATTTACGGAAGCTAAAGGGCCTGTCCCACCAGCATGCAACTCTATGCGATGAGCGCGACCTAACGTGGTCGCTTGAACCATCCGGCATCGCGGGGCCGGTCCCACTTCGATCGCCGGAGCCGTGCGGAATTGTGCGGAGTTCGTCCCGGCATTGCGCGGGGCTCCGAAAAACTGACTATGTTCAAAAATTCCGCGCGGCAACGCAGTCGGCTCGCAGTCGCCTCGACGTATTACACACCGTCTCGACATCGTGCCTCCATGACCCTCTCTGTAGGTGCATCCGTGACCCTCTCTGTGTGTGGCTCCGTGGCCCTCTGTGTGTGTGCCTCTGTGCCCCTCTCTGTGTGCCCCTCTCTGTCCTGGCGAACTTACCTTACGACTTCGCTCCAAGTTCGCCTCACTTTGCGCCGCGTTGCGCCACTCACCCGACCTCCGCGCGGCCCTCGCTGCCGGTTTGGTCGCGCTTGCCGCATGCAGGCGCATGCTGGTGGGAACGGCCCTGTACAGGGGATCACCCGACCTCCGCGCGGCCCCCGCTTCTAGTTTGATCGCGCTCATCGCATGGAGACGGATGCTGGTGGGACAGGCCCTTAACTGACCTACAAACCTGCGCAGACTATGGAACGTGGGAGGAAAGCGGAGCTCCCGGAGAAAACCCACGCGGTCAGAGGGAGAACGTGCAAACTCCGCACAGACAGGCCTCTCTGACATATGGCAGCACGGCGGGTAGAGTTGCTGCCTCGCTGCGCCAGAGACCCGGGTTCGATCCTGACTACGATCGGCGCGGCGCGGTTCCGTCTCTCCAAACCAACGGAAAAGCTTCTTAAACTGTACCTCTGCACACGACAACGTAAACTAAACGGATAAATGAAACTGAACTGTTTAAGAAGGAACTGCAGGTGCTGGAAAAATCAAAGGTGGACAAAAATGCTGGAGAAACTCAGCGGGTGAGGGTCTTTGGAGCGAAGGAAATAGGTGACATTTCAGGTCGAGACCAAACTGAACTGAGTGCTGGCTCCGAGTCAGTCGACAAAGAGTTAATGAGCTGGAGCTGCCAGGCTCTCTCTCGCCGCTAATTGGCCCTTGGTAGATGAACGTGCTCAGAATGACAGGTAGCAGAGGGTGTGTGTGATAGGGCAAGTTGGCTCGGAGCTTCAGTGTGTGTGTGTGTTCGCTGTTGATGTGCGGGAGAGGAAGGATTCTGTTTCAGAAAAGCCCGAACCATTTGACATACGCTGGCCCATGAAAGGTCCGTGCTGGTCTACACCGATCCCAGGAGGACTGGGACGAGCGGGTGAGTCGTTGAAGGATCTTTTGTGCAGGAAGGAACTGCAGGTGCTGGTTTCAACCGGAGATGAGACGAGCTGGAGTAACTCAGCCGGTTGAGGCAGCAGCTCTGGAGAGAGGGAGCAGGTGACGTTTCGGGGGGTCGAGACCCTTCTTCAGACTGGTTAGGGATGTTTTTGCGGTACGCGTGCATTCCAGCTGCAGCTCGGATTACGGTATCGAGTTGCGGGCTGTCAGTCTGCGGTTAGCCCATGCGTGGCATCCGTAACAATTCCAAGCTTAATTACAAGCGCTGCCACCTGGATTTTTTTTTAGGGGGGTGGGAGGAGGGGGGGGGGGGGGGCTTTGATGTTGTGGGACCAGGTGTGGGATGTTGGAGTTGGTGTGTTCAAATCCACCAGGGGGAAAATCTGCCTCGTCTAAACACAGATAGACACAGAAAGCTGGAGTGACTCAGGCAGCAACTCTAGGGACAAGTAATGGGTGACACTTCGGGTCGAGACCCTTCTTCAGACAAAGGCTCGTTGCAATGAGTGCTGCAATGGGTTCAATCCGCCAGGATTTTGACCCACCGTAGTTTCCCCGGCAATGCATAAAGCAGGCGTGGGGGGGGGGGGGGGGGGGGGAACGCAGATGCAACGAGGTTAGACACAAAGTGCTGGAGTAACTCAGCGGGACAGGCAGCATCTCCAGAGAGAAGGAATGGGTGGCGTTTCGGGACTGAGATTCAGGGGAGAGGGAGTCTGGATATATAGAAAGGTAAGTTGAAAACGGCAGATCAAAGCAGACCTTAATCAAGGAAATCGAGGCACACAATCGGTAATATTGAGTCTAGAGAAGGGAAACGTCGCCTACTCCGTTGGTCCACAGATGCTGCCTGACCCGCTGAGTTTCTCCAGCATTTTGAGTCTGCATTTCCAGCAGCTGCAGTTCCTTCTTAAACAATCAGCAATATTTGATCAGTAGGAACTAGTCGGAGAACTGGGATTGGGGAGGGAGGGAGAGAGAGGGAAAGCAAGGGGTTACTTGGAGTTCGAGAAGTCGATATTCGCACCGCTGTAAGGTGCTCGAGCGAAATCTGGGGTGTTGTTCCTCCAGTTTGGGTTGGGCCTCACTCTGACAGCGGAGTTTTGGTTCGAGAATAGTTGTGAATGCTGCTGAGGATGTACACTAAATGGTGAGGATGTTTGCGTTACATTTTATTGCGTATTGTGTGTGTGGTTTTTTTTTAAAGTGTATCGCTGCTGACTAATTCATTTCACTGCACCTTCGAGTGCATGTGATGAATAACATTGACTTTGGCTCTGACTAATGAATGTGGAGGCGATGGGAATGTGTGAAGAGTGTTTGCGAAGTTTCAATTTTGTGTCTGCTTTTCATTCTGATTTCTTTTTGGGTGGGGGGGGGGGGGGGAAACGCAGAGTCCGTTGGGGACCCCCCTCAAACGAGGGAAGGGATTTCACCCCAGGGATAGGGGGGGGGGGGGGCAACACCAACAATGGATAATAGGTGCAGGAGTAGGCCATTCGGCCCTTCGAGCCAGCACTGCCATTCAATGTGATCGTGGCTGATCATCCCCAATCAGTACCCCGTTCCTGCCTTCTCCCCATATCCCCTGACACCGCTATCTTCAAGAGCCCTATCTAGCTCTCTCTTGGAAGTATCCGGAGAACCTGCCTCCACCGCCCTCTGAGGCGGAGAATTCCACGGACTCACCACTCTCTGGGTGAAAAAGAGTGAAAAACAGCATGTGTATGTTTGTTTTATTTAAAGATAGTTTAGACTTTGGGTGGCACGGTGGCGCAGCGGTAGAGTTGCGGCCTTACAGCGCCAGAGACTCGCTCCTGCACGCGTGTGATATCTTTGCATCGGCGTGCAGGTCATAAAAACATAGAAAATAGCAGGAGGAGTAGGCCATTCAGCCCTTCGAGTCAGCACTGCCATTCATCGTGATCATGGCTGAGCTTCCAGAATCAGTAGCCCCGTTCCTGCCTTCTCCCCGTATCCCTTCACTCCCTTAGCCCTAAGAGCTAAATCTAACTCTCTCTTGAAAACATCCAGTGGATTGGCCTCCACTGCCGTCTTCTGTGTTCATTGTCGGGAGCATTCATGGACATTCTGAACCTCCTCGATCTTCCGTGGGTGGAGAGGTGCTGACAGGTTTCTGTGGTTTGTAGACAACCACCGACGCACTTTGCCTTTGGGCAACCAACGTCAATCTCCAGAGTAGCAAACCCATCAGCTAATCTGACCCTCGGATGGGTCATGGCAAAAGGATTTGAGTATAGGAGCAGGGAGGTTCTACTGTAGTTGTACAGGGTCTTGGTGAGGCCACACCTGGAGTATTGCGTACAGTTTTGGTCTCCTAATCGGAGGAAAGACATTCTTGCCTTAGAGGGAGCACAGAGAAGGTTCACCAGACTGATTCCTGGGATGGCAGGACTTCCATATGAAGAAAGACGGGATAGACTCGGCTTGTACTCGCTAGAATTTAGAAGATTGAGGGAGGATCTCATAGAAACCTACAAAATTCTTAAGGGGTTGGACAGGCTAGATGCAGGAAGATTGTTCCCGAGGTCTGAGGATTGTTGGGGTGGTCCAAAACAAGGGGTCACGGTTTAAGGATAAGGAAGTCTTTTATGACCGAGATGAGAAAAACATTTTTCACACAGAGAGTGGTGAATCTGTGGAATTCTCTGCCACAGACGGTAGTTGAGGCCAGTTCATTGGCTATATTTAAGAGGGAGTTAGATGTGGCCCTTGTGGCTAAGGGGATCAGGGGATATGGAGAGAAGGCAGGTACAGGATACTGAGTTGGATGATCAGCCATGATCATATCAAAGGGCCGAATGGCCTACTCCAGCACCTGTTTGCTATGTATCTGTGATGTCAAGTGTGACGTTATATTTACTTGCCTGGTGCGTTCATTGTCAGTTCTCACTTCAGTTAAGTTTTCCCTCTGAAGATTAATGGAATGAGGGGCACAAAGACGGCATTTGTTTGCAAGTGACTGACAGACACGGAACAGCTAACGTGCGCACCATTGTGCTCGCTGGTCCTGGTTGTCAAAGGTAGAGTGACGATTAGTTAACCATATAACCATATGACAATTACAGCACGGAAACAGGCCTTCTCGGCCCTTCCAGTCCGTGCCGACCATTTATTTTCCCCTAGTCCCATCTACCTGCACTCAGACCATACCCCTCCATTCCCTTCCCGTCCATATACCTATCCACTTTACTTTTAAATGTTAAAATCGATCCTGCCTCCACCACTTCTGCAGGAAGATCATTCCACACAGCCACCACTCTCTGAGTAAAGAAGTTCCCCCTCATGTTACCCCTAAACTTCTCATGTCATGCCCTCTTGTTTGAATCTTCCCTACCCTCAATGGGAAAAGCTTATCCACGTCAACTCTGTCTATCCCTTTCATCATTTTAAAGACCTCAATCAAGTCCCCCCTTAACCTTCTGCGCTCCAAAGAATAAAGACCTAACTTGTTCAACCTTTCTCTGTAACTTAGTTGCTGGAACCCAGGCAACATTCTAGTAAATCTCCTCTGTACTCTCTCTATTTTGTTGACATCCTTCCTATAATTAGGCGACCAATGTTAGCATTTTAGTTGAGATTCATCGTCCTTCTTTCATATTCCATCTTGTTTCGTTTTGCTTGGAGATGAAGGAGCGGTCACGGTTGCGCAGCGGCAGAGTTGCGGCCTTACTGCGCCAGAGACGCGGGTTCGATCCTGACAACGGGCGCTGTCTGTACGGAGTTTGTACGATCGCGTGGGTTTTCTCCGAGATCTTCGGTTTCCTCCCACACTCCAAAGACGCACAGGTTTGTAGGTTGAATGGCTTGGTCAATGTGGAGATTGTCCCTAGTGGGTGTAGGATAGTGTTAGTGTGTGGGGATCGCTGGTCGGCACGGACCCGGTGGGCCGAAGGGCCTGTTTCCACGCTGCATCTCTATGAATTAAAATTTAAATTAAAAAAAATTAAAAATACAGCAGGGAACAGGCTCTTCGGCCCATCAACTCCGTGCTGCCCAGCGATTCCCCCCGCACACTAATGCTACCCTCTACACACTCGGGACGATTTACAATTTTACCGAAGCCAATTAACCTACAAGCACGCACGTCTTTGGAGCGTGGGAGGAAGCCGGAGATCCCGGAGTAAACCCACGCAGGTCGCGGGGTGAACGTACAAACTCCGTACAGACAAGCGCTCGTAGCCGGGATCGAAGCTGGGTCCCTGGCGCTGGAAGGCGGCAACTCGACTGCTGCGCCACCGTGCCGCCCTAGTTGAAGCTGTTCTCTCGTCCCCGCTTGGGTTGTCCATCACAGCGTTACTGCTGACAGTCGGAAACAGTTTGCAGCATCTCCTGCTCTGCAGTCTGAACATGTTGCAGTGCATGTATCTCTCTCTGGCCCGCTCAGTACAAATGGTCGATGATTCTGTAAACGTGACCACTGGAGACTTTTTCCTCGTGTATTTGAGTTGCAGGTCTGACCCTGCTTCGCTTTACAAGGGTCTGGAGCTTTGAGAAGACATGTTCTTGCAGCCGCTTTTGTCCAGCGTATCTGCGGTGTAACAGATACACGCATGATAAAGGAACGACGTCTCGCGCAAGGTTAAACCAGTCCGAGCGTCACCAATGAGGTCGATGGTAGTTGAGGACCGTTCTCTGGTTGTGGTAGGATGCCTGATAACTTGCCGCGTGGAATGCTAACATTGATTGAAAATTGCAGCACGGAAACAGGCCCTTCGGCCCACCGAGTCCACGCCGACCATCGATCCCCTGCCACACCAGTTCTCCCAATTCCCCTTCCATTCCCTACAGACTCAATGGATTTCACAGCGACTCGAATCCCTGTCTAACCACGTTCTCCAGAGATGCTGCCCGACCTGCATGGGAAGGAACTGGTGTACACTCAAAATAGGCACAAAATGCTGGAGGAACTCTTCAGACCCGAAACGTCACCCATTCCTTCTCTTCAGAGATGTGACCTGCCCCGCTGAGTTACTCCAGCATTTTGTGTCTTATCTTGCTGCCTGGCCTGCTGAGTTTAGTTTTCGTTTTGAAATACAGCGTGGGAAACAGGCCCTTCGGCCCACCGAGTCCATGCCAACCATCGATAACCCGTTCACACACAAGTTCCATGCTATCCCACTCCCTACACACTAGGGGCAATTTACAGTGGCCGATTAACCCACAAACCCGCACGCACGTTGTTTTGGGATGTGGGAGGAGGCCGGAGCGCCCAGAGGAAACCCACGTGGTGGCAGGGAGAACGTGCAAACTCCACACACACAGCACCTGAGGTCAGGATCGAACCAGGTCCCTAGCGCTGTGAGGCAGCAACTCTACCTGCTCTGCCACCGTGCCGCCCCAAATGCTGGAACCGAGATGTGAAAAACAGTAAATGCTGGAAATGTCAGAGCTGGATGGGGCTCTTAAAAATAGCGGAGTCAGGGGATATGGGGAGAGAAGGCAGGAACGGGGTACTGATTGTGGATGATCAGCCATGATCACATTAAATGGCGGTGCTGGCTCAAAGGGCCGAATGGCCTACTCCTGCACCTATTGTCTATTGTCTATAAGAAAAATGCTCAAATACCCAGCAAATTAAAATGTAAAAAGTTAATGAAAAACAGTTTAACTTCCCAAATTGATGACTTTAATGGCTGATCCTGACACAAACTGGAAAGGCTTGATATCTGAAACGATTACAGGTATTTTCAGATTATCCCATCCTCTTCTCCGCGACTTCAAATGGAATTTATTTTAGCACATTTTCCGATTCAAATGAAGCCGGCTGAAATCTAGACTCTGTTTCTCTCTGTTCGTGCTGTCAGGGGTTATGGAGGGGAAGGCAGGAGAGTGGGGCTGAGAGGGAAAGATAGATAGATCAGCCATGATTGAATGGCGGGGTAGGCTTGTTGGGCCGAATGGCCTAATTCTGCTCCCATCACTGGTACACGTGCGAATCAGCCCAACTTGCCGTGTTTCCGCGGCGTTTTCGGTATTACTTCAGATCTACGGGGCAGGACAGGTTTGGAGGGATACGGGCCAAACGCAGGCGGGTGGGACTAGTGTAGGTGGGGCATGTTGGCCGGTGTGGGCAAGTTGGGCCGAAGGGCCTGTTTCCACACTGTACAGGGCTCTGGGTCCCAGTCTTAGTTACGTGTGTGACCAAAAAGATGACCCATTGCGGATTCCATCCCTTCTAATTCTGAAAGCATCACATATATTGTTTTCCGCTGCGTATATGATCCATATATGTTTTTTTGCTTCATCAAGTGAATTTTTTTTGTTATGTTGTTATGCTGACAGTGTTTGATTGGGGTCAGAGGTCAAACAGGACTGGTCACGTGTGTGACATGTTGGCTCACTTTCCTAAGAATGGGCCTTTTTGCCAATCCACAGAAGCTGGCTTAATTAACGACCGGAATGTTGACTTTTAATACAAAGTGGACAACGGACCATTAGTGAGGCCTAATCTGCAGCATTGTTCCGCCATGAGATCTCACGTTGTGAGTTTTGCAAACAGTTAGAGCCATATAAAGTGTGGAATCGGGCCCTAGGGCCCAACTTGCCCACACCGGCCATCACGCCCCACCTGCCAGCGTTTGGCCCGTATCCCTCGAGACCTGTGTAAGAAAGAACTGCAGATGCTGGTTAAAATCGGAAGTGGGTACAAAATGCTGGAGTAACTCAGCGGGTGGGACAGGCAGCGTCTCTGGGGAGAAGGAATGTGTGACGTTTCGGGTGGGGACCCTTCTTCAGAAACGTCACCCATTCCTTCTCTCCAGAGATGCTGCCTGTCCCACCCGCTGAGTTACTCCAGCATTTTGTGTCCACCTGGCATGTAAACGCTACTTCCTTTTATGGGAAACGGTGCTGAGGTGTGGTTGAAACAGCCAGGATTAGTTGTTCTCTTTCCGATCGGGCAGTTGAGCAGGTTTTGGGCGTGTGCTGCATTTCTGATTGCCCGCGCTGAAGGCTGTTTGTTGCCACAGATAGACACAGAGTGCTGGAGTAACTCAGCGGGTCAGGCAGCATCTGTGGAGAGAAGGAATGGGCAACGTTTTGGGTCGAGACCCTTCTTCAGACTGATATCAGTGGAATGGATGAGACAAAGATAGAATGTAGTCAGAGACAGTAGGACCAGTGGGAGAACTGGGACGGGGATGGCGAGAGAAACCAAGGCCTATTTGAAGTTAGAGAAGTCAATGTTCACACCGCTGGGGTGTCAATTCTTTCATACACATCTCAGTTTGTGGGGATGGACGTGTTGGTAGAATTTCACTAAAATTAGCGAATTCAACATTCAATAGACAACAGACAATAGGTGCAGGCGTAGGCCATTCGGCCCTTCGAACGTGGGTTGATTATTGCTGGAGTTGCGGGGAGCTGATTTCTCTTTCGGATGCAATCTTCCCTGTATTGATTTCTCTACGTGTTGAAAGCCACGTCGGTATACGTACCGCGGCACGGTGGCGCAGCGGTGGAGCTGCTGCCTCACGGCTCCCCGAGACCCGGGTTCGATCCTGACCTCGGGTGCGGAGTTTGTCCCTTTTCTCCCCGCGACCGCGTGGGTTTCCTCCGGGCGCTCCGGATTCCACCCACATCCCATTCCGAAGACGCGCGGGGTTTGTAGGTTGATTTCCCCCCCCCCCCCCCCCCCCCCAGTGCGCGCGATGGAAAGCGGAAGCGGGGCCATTCGGAACGAGCGCGAGCGGGCGATCGATGGCCGGCGTGGACTGGGCGGGCCGAAGGGCCTGTTTCCGTGCTGTATCACCAAACTAAACTTGGACGAAACTTCGAAAACCCCGAGCCACATATTTGTTCACCTTTCTCGACGTGCGTTTATTCGACGGGATGGAAGCTGAATCATTGAGTTAACTGCGGTAAATTACTGAATTAGACGGCAATTATTGAAAATTCCAGTTAATGATCCATGAGTCATAAATTCCTATTCATTCCTAATGTGACACGCACTGCCTGGTATTTTTGCAATGCACATTGATCTAACTCAAACAGCATGCAGTGATTTAAATCTTTGTTGTCGAAAAATGACTGTGTGGGTGTGAACATCTTGTAGTCTGTTTTTGACCCACCTTTCAGTGATATATTTATGCTGTTTGATCTCCACCTGGTCCCGCCCGTAAGCCCATATTGACTGCATTTTTTTAGTTAAGTTTAAAGATGCAGCGCGGAAAACGGCCCCCCGGCGATCAGCCCGTACTCTAAAGGGCCTGTCCCACTGTACGAGTTTTCCCAAGAGCTCTCCCGAGTTTTGAAATAAAAAATCAAACTCGTGGTAAGTGCGTAGAATGTACGTAGCGGGTACGTCGGAGCTCGGGACGTCTCTTAGCGGCTCGTAGCGCTAACGCAGGTACTCGGGAAACGCGGTAAGCTCTTTTCAAACATGTTGAAAAAAGAAAGCGAATGGTATGTTAGCTTTCATAGCAAAAGGATTTGAGTATAGGAGCAGGGAGGTTCTACTGCAGTTGTATAGGGTCTTGGTGAGACCACACCTGGAGTATTGCGTACAGTTCAGGTCTCCAAATCTGAGGAAGGACATTATTGCAATAGAGGGACTGCAGCGAAGGTTCACCAGACTGATTCCTGGGATGTCAGGACTGTCTTATGAAGAAAGACTGCATAGACTCGGTTTATACTCTCTAGAATTTAGGAGATTGAGAGGGGATCTTATAGAAACTTACAAGATTCTTAAGGGGTTGGACAGGCTAGATGCAGGAAGATTGTTCCCGATGTTGGGGAGGTCCAGGACAAGGGGTCACAGCTTAAGGATAAGGGGGAAATCCTTTAGGACCGAGATGGGAAGGACTTTTTTCACACAGAGAGTGGTGGGTCTCTGGAACTCTCTGCCACAGAGGGTAGTTGAGGTCAGTTCATTGGCTATATTTAAGAGGGAGTTAGATGTGGCCCTTGTGGCTAAAGGGATCAGAGGGTATGGAGAGAAGGCAGGTACGGCATACTGAGTTGGATGATCAGCCATGATCATATTGAATGGCGGTGCAGGCTCGAAGGGCCGAATGGCCTACTCCTGCACCTAATTTCTATGTTTCTATGACTACATTATTATTGCACTATATTTGTTATTTATGGAACGTTTGTTTTCTCTTCCCCCGTCATGTACGGTGTTTACATATTCACATATTCTGTTGAGCTGCAGCAAGTAAGAATTTCATTGTCCCATCCGGGACGTATGTCAATAAAACTCTCTAGATTCTTGAGAACGTGCAAACTCCGCGCCCGTAGTGAGGATCGAACCGGTGTCTCTGGGACTGTGAGGCAGCAGCTCTAGCGTTGCTCCCCTTGGCCGTCCGAACCTTAAACTAAACTAAATTGCCCTTGTGCCCTTGTGGACGAGGAATTCTCTGCCTCAGAGGGCGGTGGAGGCCGGTTCTCTGGACACTTTCAAGAGAGAGCGAGATAGGGCTCTTAAAGATAGCGGAGTCAGGGGATACGGGGAGAAGGCAGGAACGGGGTACTGATTGTGGATGATCAGCCATCATCACATTGAATGGCGGTGCTGGCTGGAAGGGCCGAATGGCCTCCTCCTGCACCTATTGTCTGTTGTATGGAGATGATTGTAGTCGACGCGTGAGGGCAGAACTAGGGACCCCTGCAGTTTATTGAATGACCTCTTGCCAATCCCATTTGACCTTCTGAGTCCCCTCGGCGTTGAGACGGAGAGAATGTCAACAGAGCGATGTTCTGATCTTATCGGCACTAAGATCGCTCGCTGGTAATCAGGGCCCTGAACTTGAAACAATTTATTTTTAAAGGGCGAGGAGATGAAAGGAAATGGCCGGCTACGGAGTGAAAAGCTGCGGTGTTTTAATACGGGGATAAAAAATCCCACGCTAATCTGGGCCTGGGCCCAGGCAATGTCAATGGACAGCATGGCGCTCTCTCTCCCTGCGTTTCCACGGCGACGGTTGCCTCCTGGCCTACTTGCTGGGGAATCGGTCACCTCATTGGGTGTTCATTTTATTAAACGTGTAAGGTGTCAGCCAACAATGTTCGCCATCTGCAAGAAGGAAGCAAAATCCTAACCAGTAATTCCATCGCAGACTAAAACTATTTTTTTCAGTTAGACATTTAGAGATACAGAGCCCTTCAGCCCACCCGAGTTCGCACCGACCAGGGACAATTTTTACAATTTACCGAAGCCAATTAACCTTCAAACCTGTACGTCTGGTGGTAAAAGTCACGTCGTGAGTCGATCCGTGGCGCGGCGGGTCAGAGATCCGGGTTCAATCCTGATCTCGAGTGCAATCTCTGTGCTGTTTGCAAACGAGCGGCTGGAGGAAGAGATCGTGCAGAGCTGAAAGCCCTGTCCCACTGTACGGGTTCATTCAAGAGTTCCCCCCGAGTTTGCCCTGATTCGAACGCGGAGATTTATGTTAATGGCCGCTCGTCGGTACTCGGGGCTCTCGTGGGCATTTTTCAACATGTTGAAAGGGATCCATCCGGTGATTTGGCCTCCACTGGCAGGGGATACCATAAATTCACAACTCTCTGGGTGAAAAAGTTTTTTCTCACCTCGACCCGACCCGAAACGTCACCCATTCCTTCCATCCAGGGAGAGTCTTCCCGAGCTTACCTGCCGTTAGCGAGTCTTCCCGAGTACCTGCCGTTAGCGTTACGAGCCGCTAAGAGACGTCCCCGAGCTCCGACGTACCCGCTACGTTCATTCTACGAGCTTACCACGAGTTTGATTTTTTTTTTAAGCTCGGGAGAGCTCTTGAATGAACTCGTACAGTGGGACAGGGCCATCAGTCTTTTTAAACATCCCCTGAGTTTGTAATATCTTCAACTTGGGTTACTATTAATATTGGGTTATTTATCATATTATCAGAAACAAGCATCTGTAGATAGAGTCACAGAGTGACAGAGTGATACAGCGCGGATTCTGGCCCTTCGGCCCAACTCGCCCACACCTGCCAACTTGTCCCAGCTACACTAGTCCCACCTGCCTGGGACAGGCCTATGAGATAGACACGGAAATCTGGAGTAACTCAGCGGGTCAGGATAGCATCTCTGGAGAGAAGGAATGGGTGACGTTTATGCACAGCTAACAACCCAATGGTCTGAATATTGAACGAATGAATAAGTAAGGTTATTGGCCAAGGATGTACACATACAAGGAATTTGCCTTGGTGCTCAGCTCGCATGTAACCACACACCATACAGTAAACAGCCAATATTGATGTCTCTAACTTCAATATTAATGTCTCTCTCTCTGTCTCTCCGCCACCTTAGTTCTCCGACCAGTTCCACCGTCCTCCTGATTCATTTTACTGTTAGTCCGCCTCGTTGTCACCTTCCCCTCAGCCAACAAGGAACCGTTCTACATTTCCTTGATCATAGTCTGCTTTGTTCTGTCATTTCCACACCTTACCCTTCCATATCTCTATGTCTCCCTCTCCCCTGACCTCTCAGTCTGAAGAAGGGTCTCGACCCGCAACGTCGCCCATTCTTCCCTCCAGAGATGCCGCCCGTCCGGCTGTAAACCAGCATCTGCAGTTCCTTCCCTGGAGGTTGTCATAAGGATTAGGAGCAGAATTAGGCCATTCGGCCCATCAAGTCTATTCCGCCATTCAACCATGGCTGATCTATCTCTCCCTCCTAACCCCATTCCCCTGCTTTCTCCCCATAAACCCCTGACACCCGTACTAATCAAGAATCTATCTATCTCTGCCTCAAAATTATCCACTGACTTGGCCTCCACAGCCTTCAGTGGCAAAGAATTCCACAGATTCACCGCCCTAGACGTGTAGTGTTTAATAGACTGATTGTTGTTGGGAAGAAGCTGCTCCTGAACTTCCACATGACAGTGTTCAGGTTCCTGCACCTTCTTCCCGATGGTGGCAGTGAAATGGGAGCGTTGCATCTATTGTGCGTACAGCATTTTATGGTAGAGATGAGATTGCACATCGAGACAGCCTTGACAGACCTCATTGATGGATTCCAAATTACCAAAAATAGTAGTTCCAGAATGGCTTAGGGGTCAAATGCCATCAAGTGGGGCGGCACGGTAGAGTTGCTGCCTTGCAGCGCCGGAGACCCGGGTTCGATCTACGGAGTTTGTACGTTCTGCCCGTGACCTGCGTGGGTTTTCTTCGAGATCTTCGGTTTCCTCCCACACTCCAAAGACGCACGGGTTTGCAGGTTAATTGGCTTGGTGTAAATGTTTAATTGTCCCTAGTGTGTGTAGGACAGCGTTAGTGGGCGGGGATCGCTGGTCGGCGCGGACTCGGTGGGACGTAAGGCCTGTTTCAGCGCCGTGTCCCGGAATTCTGTTGTGCTGCAGCAAGCAAGAATTTCATTGTCCGATCTGGGACATAAGACAAGAAAACACCCTTGCCTCTTAAACTAAGGTAAACTTAATGGCTCCAGCTGAGGCATCTTGGCCTCCGCTTGGGGTAACATTGATACAGTGTGAAGCTGTTTCTGAATCTGCAACGTCCAGGTCCAGAAACAGCTTCTTCCCCACAGCCATCAGGCTATTGAACTCGACTCAAACAAAACTCTGTACATTAATAGCCCATTATCTGCTTATTTGCACTTTATCAGTTTTATTTATTCATGTGTGTATATATTTATACAATGGCATATGGACACACTGATCCGTTCTGTATTCATGCCGTCTATGTTCTGTTGGGCTGAAGCAAAGCAAGAATGTCATTGTCCTATCTGGGACACACGACAATAAACTCTCTTCAATCTTGGATCTTGAAGGTCTAATCGCCGGTCAGTGTGGACTCAGTGGGCCGAAGGGCCTGTTAGCCATGCAGTGTCTTGCAACGAATTAATATGTTCTGTGCCAATGGTAATATTCTGGCACTGAGCACAGACTTCCAGCGCTTTCAAATCTCCAGTTAATTCCTTTCAAACACTACAGGAAGTTAATTGAGTTAGGTGCGTTGTGTAGAAGAACTGAATCGCCCCGAGTATTAATAAACAGGTTGTGCCTTTGTTTAGCTCCTCAAATATTAATTTTCCTCATCCTTCAGCATTTCCTCTTTAAGTAACTAGCAGGGCAGTTCACTGAACTCTGTGAGTGTGTGTGTGAGCGTGTGTCTGTATGCGTGAGTGAGTGTGTGTCTGTGTGCATGAGTGAGTGTGTGTCTGTGTGCATGTCTGTGTGTGTGCGTCTGTGTGTTTCAGCCCATATGTGTCAGCCTGCGTGTGAGTATGCATAGATACACAGACAATAGGTGCAGGAGTAGAGGCCATTCGGCCCCAAGCCAGCACCGCCATTCAATGTGATCGTGGCTGATCATCCACCATCAGTACCCCGTTCCTGCCTTCTCCCCACACCCCTTGATTCCGCTTAGCCCTAAGATCTCCATCTAACTCTCTTTTGAATGCATCCAGTGAATCGGCCTCCACCGCCTTCTGAGCCAGAGAATACCACTAATTCACAACTCTCTGCGTGCAAATGTTTTTCCTCATCTCCGTTCTAAATGGCTTACCCCTTACTCTTAAACTGTGGGCCCTGGTTCTGGACTCCCCCAACATCGGGAACACACTGCGCATGAGTGTGTTTGTGGCTGTTTCTGTAATGTGAGTGTGAGCGAGTGTGCGTGTTTGTGTCTGTGAGTATGTGAGTGTGTGAGTGAGTGCATGTATTTGTGTTTGAGTGTATGTGAGTGTGCGTGCATGCGTGTGAGTGTGTCTATCGGTGTTTGTGTGTCGACTTGTGTGTGCGTGTGAGTGAGTATGTGTGCATGTGTGTGCATGTGTGTACACGTGTGTGTGTGTGTGTGTGTGTGTCTACGCCCCATTAACAGGTCAGACTGACTGAAGATTCACACAGTTGACTGGATAAACGCACTTTGAAATACCCATTCACCTGGGACCTAAAGTTAGACTCAGCGATTAGTTAATTTGAATCTGAATCTCCCAATCCGCACGACTTATTTTTATTTCCTGCAGCCCTGGTATCACATGATCGAAACCAGGATCTGAAATAGTCCACCCTTGTTTTAAATAGTATTCAAATGTCTCTTACCCAGTTCAGCAAACTTTGCTCCCGTGTGTGGCAATAATTAACTTGTTATTCTGCTGGATGAGAGCAGGTGATGCAACAGCAAGTGGGCTGGGTGGGTGATTGCAGTGCCTGTGTTTACTTCTACTGAACCGAGTCAGTTCAGCCTTGGATTTTTCACCTTTCCCGAGGTTTGGGAGAAGGGCTGGCTTAGTTTAGACGTACAGACACAGAAACGGGCCCCTTCAGCCCACCGAGTCCGCGCCGACCAGCGATCCCCGCACATTAACATTAGCCTCCACGCACTGGGGGCAATTCTCTACACATACACAGCTTCCCTACAAACCTGTACGTCTTTGGAGTGTGTGTGGGAGGAATGCGAAGATCCCCAACAAGGACCCCAACATTGTACTGATTGGGGATGATCAGCCCAGATCACATTGAATGGCAGTGCAGGCTCGAGGGGCCGAATGGCCTACTCCTGCACCTATTTACAAAGTAAATCTCGGAGAAATCCCACGTGGTTACGGGGAGAACGTACAAACTCCGTACGGACAACGCCGGTAGCCGCCACCGTGGCCGCCCTTACTGCCTTACAGCTCCGGCGACCCAGGTTCAATCCTAACCTCCGGTGCTGCCTGTGTGGAGTGTGCACGCTTTCACTTTGACTTCTCTGTGCTCCGGTTCCTATTAAATCTGGTCCCCTTTACCTTAAACCTATGTCCTCTTATCCTCGATTCCCCAACTCTGGGCCGGAGGCTTCACCCGATCTATTCCTCTCATGATTTTACCCACCTCTGTAAGATCACCCCTCATCCTCCTGCGCTCCAAGGAATAGAGTCCCAGCCTCTAGAATATTCCTCCGTATTCTGCCCGATCCACCCACTGATTTGGCCTCTGTCTTCCCGTTTAGCACAGCCTGTAACTATTTAGTTTCTGGCAAGATCAGGGCACGGCCCAAGAAATGTTTAGCCGTTTGTGCAATATCCAGACCAGCTCATCAAATGTAATTGATTCTGCACCTCAGCCCAGTCCCTTCAGCTTGTGTGTGTCATTGTAATTGTCCCACAACACCCTTCTCCGAGGCTCCTCTCCTATACGACATAGGAGCCGAAGTTAGGCCATTCGGCCCATCGAGTCTGCTCTGCCATTCGATCGTTTATACCAGGGGCCGGCAACCTACGGCCCCCCGGGGCCGAATGCGGCCCGTAAACCCGGAATCAACCGGCCCGCGGGCGGATTTTTTTTCCCGCACCCTGCGCAAAGCCGCTCACCTTCCGTAAACGAGTTTAAGAAAAAAACTGCAGATGTTGGAAAAATCGAAGGTGGACAAAAAACGCTGGAGAAACTCAGCGGGCGAGGCATGTAAGGATCGCATGATGAGGCTGCCTCACCCGCTGAGTTCCTCCACCATTTTTGGCTACCTTCTGTGAACACGTGATTTGATGCCTGCCATCCGGGGCGGGATGGGGGCGGGAACCATGTGTACACGTGATAGATGTGGCCCGCCCTCCGCTCACAGACATGCGCCCCGGCGCCTGTGCAGAACAAGGTTGCCGACCCCTGGTTTGCACGTTCTCCCCGTGACCACGTGGGTTTTCTCCGGGTGGTCCGGTCTCCTCCCACACGTGCAGGTTACTTAGCTTCTGTAAATTGCCCCTCAGTTCAGTTGCAGTTCAGTTCATTGTCACGTGGACCGAGGTACAGTGAAGAGCTTTTGTCGCGGGCTAACCAGTCAGCGGAAAGACAATACATGATTACAATCGAGCCGTCCACAGTGTACAGATACACGATAAAGGGAATAACGCTCGGTGCAAGGTAAAGCCAGCATAGTCCGATCAAGGATAGTCCAAGGGTCACCAATGAGGTAGATAGTAGCTCAGGACTGCTCTCTAGTTGTTGCTAGGATGGTTCAGTTGCCTGATAACAGCCGGGAAGAAACTGTCCCTGAATCTGGAGGTGTGCGTTTTCACACTTCTGTACCTCTTGCCCGATGGGAGAGGGGAGAAGAGGGTGTGTGTAGTGTGCAGGATGCGAAAACTGGGGTGACACAGAACTAGTGTGTGGGTGCTAGTTTGTCGGCGTGGGCCGAAGGGCCTGTTTCCAGGCTGTATCACTAACCTAAACTGATCTTAACACTGCTACTTATTTTCACAAGTGATGGGAGCAGAATTAGGCCATTCGGCCCATCAGGTCTACTCCGCCATTCAACCACGGCTGATCTATCTCTCCCTCTCAACCCCATTCTCCTGCCTTCTCCCCATAACCCCCGACACCCGCACTAATCAAGAATCTATCTATCTCTGCCTTAAAAACATCCACCGGCTTGTCCTCCACAGCCTCCTGTAGGCAGAGGAAAGCGTTTCACGGCCTCGGTGCACCCGACGATAATAAGCTCAACTAAACATCCACTTCTCGGCGGGACAGGCAGCTTCTCTGGCGAGAAGGAATGGGCGACGTTTCGGGTCGAGACCCTTCTTCAGACTGAATGGGAAACGAGAGATATGGAGGTATAGAGATATAGAGTTTCCCTTTCCTGCGACTTGCTGCCTGACGAAGGGTCTCGACCCGAAACGTCACCCATTCCTCCTCTCCAGAGATGCTGCCTGTCCCGCTGAGTTGCTCCAGCGTTTTGTTGTTCCACAGATTCACCCTCTCGCCAAAGAAATGTTCTCTGTGCAAATGGAAACACGTGTGTGTTTCAAGATTCAAGAGAGTTTATTGTCGTGTGTCCCGGATAGGACAATGAAATTCTTGCTTTGCTTCAGCACAACAGAACATAGTCGGCATGAATACAGAACTGATCAGTGTGTCCATATAACCAGTGTGGTTACACAAAAAGCTGGAGAAACTCAGCGGGTGCAGCAGCATCTAAGGAGCGAAGGAGATAGGCGACGTTTCGGGTCGAGACCCTTCTTCAGACCATTATATAAATATATACACACATGAATAAATAAACTGATAAAGTGCAAATAAACAGATAATGGGCTATTAATGTTCAGAGTTTAGTCCGAGCCAGGTTTAATAGCCTGATGGCTGTGGGGAAGTAGCTATTCCTGAACCTGGTCGTTGCAGTCTTCAGGCTCCTGTACCTTCTACCTGAAGGTAGCAGGGAGATGAGTGTGTGGCCAGGATGGTGTGGGTCCTTGATGATGCTGCCAGCCTTTTTGAGGCAGCGACTGGGATAGATCCCCTCGATGGACGGGAGGCCAGAGCCGATGATGGACTGGGCAGTGTTTACTACTTTTTGTAGTCTTTTCCTGTCCAGGGCGCTCAAGTTGCCGAACCAAGCCACGATGCAACCGGTCAGCAAGCTCTCTACTGTGCACCTGCAGCAGGACGTTGTCGTCTATTAGAATTCAACTTTACGGGTCTAGATCTGGATGTAGTATGGTGACAACTCTAGGTAGGGCATCACTCAGCGTAGGACAATTTTGTTCTGGACAATTTGTACATTTACCAAGCCAATTCACCCACAGACCTTTGGAGTTTGGAGGAAACCAGAACGAACCCACACAGATCACGGGGAGAACGTACAAACTCCGTACAGACAGCACCCGTAGCCGGGATCGAACCCGGGTCTCTGTTGCAGCATTTTGCGGTGAGGCAGCAACTCTACCGCTGCGCCACCGTGACTGACATTGAAACTAGGTCAAGCCTCAAATCCCTTCCTCCGCTCCTGCGGCCTTTGAAAAGGTTCGATAGTTAGCGGCAGACTCAGTGAGACATCCCGCAATTAGTCGGTTGTCGCGGGGAACGGGATGATTGATGGCATCTCGGAGAGAAAAACGGCGTCAAGCTTCAGCTCGCTCGATGTTTCCAAATGTTATAGATCGCCACAAAACGTTGTCGCAACACAGCAGGACTGGCAGCATCTCTGGAGAGAAGGAATGGGCGACGTTTCCGGGCCTGAAGAAGGGTCTGAAGAACGTCGCCCCATTCCTTCTCCCCAGACACGCTGCCTGTCACGCTGAGTTCCTCCAGCATTTTAGTGTTAGTGTTATTCAGAGATATAGCACGAAAACAGGCCCTTCGGCCCACCGAGTCCACACCGACCAGCGATCCCCGCACATTAACACTATCCTACACACACACTAGGGACAATGTACACTTATACCAAGCCAATTAACCTACAAACCTGCACGTCTTTGGAGTGTGGGAGGAAACCAAAGATCTCGGAGAAAACCCACGCGGTCACGGGGAGAACGTGCAAACTCCGTACAGACAGCAGTCAGGTTCGAGCCCAGGTCTCCGTCGCTGTGAGGCAGGAGCTCTACCGCTGCGCCACCGTGCCGCCAGCAGTTTGTGTGTACGGAGCAAACCAGCGCCTGCAGTTCCTTCCTGCGCAAACACTCACCTGGTTATCCATCTTTAAGTTTAGTTTAGGAAGGAACTGCAGGTGCCAGTTTAAACCAAAGTGCTGGAGTAACGTCAGACCCTTCTTCAGACTGAAGCCGTGACTTTCAGTCTGTGAAAGGGCCTCGACCCGAAACGTCACCCGTGCCTTCGCTCCCAGAGATGCTGCCCGTCCCGCAGTTTCGAGATACGGCGCGTGAAACAGGCCCTTCAGCCCACCGAGACCACGCCGACCAGCGACACTATCCCACACACACTCGGGATAATTTACAATCTTTACTGAAGCCAATTAACCTACAAACCTGTACGTCTATGGTCACTGGTGGAAAGGACAAACTCCCTACGGACAGCACCCGTAGTCGGGATCGAACCTGGCTCTCGGTCGCTGTGAGGCAGCAACTCTACCGCTGCGCCACCGTATCGACCTTTTTCCTGAAGGCCACAGCTCGTATATTTTATATCAGCTTTTCAGAGCTGGTTCTGCTTTATATTTACTTTCAGTAGCTCAGTGGTACGAATATTGATTTCTCTAATTCCCGGGATGGCGGGAATGTCATATGCTGAGGGAATGGTGCGGCTGGGCTTGTACACTCTGGAATTTAGAAGGATGAGAGGGGTTCTTATTGAAATGTATAAGATTATTAAGGGTTTGGACACGCTAGAGGCAGGAAACATGTTCCCGATGTTGGGGGAGTCCAGAACCAGGGGCCCCAGTTTAAGAATAAGGGGTAAGCCATTTAGAATGGAGATGATGAAACACTTTTTCACACAGAGGGTTGTGAGTCTGTGGAATTCTCTGCCTCAGAGGGCGGTGGAGGCCAGTTCTTTGGAAACTTTAAAGAGAGAGCTGGATAGGGCTCTTGAAGATAGCGGAGCCAGGGGATATGGGGAGAAGGCAGGAACGGGGCACTGATTGTGGATGATCAGACATGATCACATCGAATGGCGGTGCTGGCTTGAAGGGCCGTATGGCCTACTCCTGCACCTATTGTCTATTGTCTATTGTCTAACTTCAAATAACCCCGGCATTCCCTCTTTCTCCATCCCTCCCCCACTCAAGTCGCACCAGCTTCCCGTTTTGACCCAACAAACAGCTAACAATGGCCATATTCCTTTATCATCGTTCCCTCTCTGCATATCTTTCATTCATTGTTCGTTATCTCTCCACATCACCGTCTATATCTCTCTCGTTGCCCTTTCCCCCAACTAGCTGAACAAGGGTCTGACCCCAAAACGTCTCCCATTCATTCCTTCTTTCCGGAGATGCTGCCTGTCCCGCTGAGTTCAGAGACGGTTCACCAGACTGATTCCTGGGATGTCAGGACTTCCATATGAAGAAAGACCGGATAGACTCGGCTTGTACTCGCTAGAATTTAGAAGATTGAGGGGGGATCTTATAGAAACTTGCAAAATTCTTAAGGGGTTGGACAGGCTAGATGCAGGAAGATTGTTCCCGATGTTGGGGAGTCCAGAACAAGGGGTCACAGTTTAAGGATCAGGGGGAAATCTTTTAGGACTGAGATGAGAAAGACATTTTTCACGCAGAGAGTGGTGAGTCTCTGGAATTCTCTGCCACAGAGGTAGTTGAGGCCAGTTCATTGGCTATATTTAAGAGGGAGTTAGATGTGGCCCTTGTGGCTAAAGGGATCAGGGGGTATGGAGAGAAGGCAGGTATGGGATACTGAGTTGGATGATCAGCCATGATCACAATGAATGGCGGTGCAGGCTCGAAGGGCCGAATGGCCTACCCCTGCACCTATTTTCTATGTTTCTATGCGTTAAGGGCCAGTTAAGGGTGTATTTATGTATAGAATTGTAGTCAATGCCTTCTATGTTCCGTTGTGCTATGCAAAGAAAGATTTTCATTGTCCTGTCAGGAACACATGACAATAAACTCTTTTGACTTTGACTTCAGTCCCACTGTACGAGCTAATTCAAGAGCTCTCCCGAGTTTCCCCTGATTCGAACTCGGAGAATTGACGGTAATGGCCGCTCGTTGGTACTCGGGGCTCTCGTGGGCATTTTTCAACATGTTGAAAAAACTTACCGAGCTTACCGCGTTTCCCGAGCCCCTGCCGTTGGCGTTACGAGCCGCTGAGAGACGCCCCGAGCTCCGACGTAGCCGTTACGTACATTCTACGTACTTACCACAAATTTTTTTTTAGAACTGGGGAGAGCTCTTGTGTAAACTGGTATTGTGGGACAGGGCCATTCATTACTCCAGCTTTTTGTGTCCATCCTCTGGTGTTTATTTTACGCTGCCTTGTGTCTGTGTTACTTTATCAAGGACTTTGCAGCGGGCAATCATCTGGTGATCGGTTTCCATTGCAAAATACAGACAGTTTGTTTGGATTAGGGGAGCAAGATGTCCCACTGCTGTTTACACAGCCTTATCCCATTGGAAATGATCCCAATCCCTGCATTTTCTCCTCACGCCAAGGCTTGCAGCCTCTCGATACCTCCTCCCCGTTAATCATGCCTGCCTCTTTGCGTGACGCTGTGGTCCCCTCTCCCAATATCTCCTCCTGAAGCTCGTGTGTCAGGTTTGGTTCGATAATCTCATCTCGTAAGTGATAGGAGAAGAATTAGGCCGTTCGGCCCATCGGGTCTACCCCGCCATTCAATCATGGCTGATCTATCTCTCTCTCCCTCTCAACCTCATTCACCCACCTGTACTTTCTGAGGAGGCTCCGATCCCTCAACGTCTGCAGTAAGAATTGTCTCCCAACTACTACTACCAACCCTGGATTATGCTGATACTGTCTATCAGAATACATTTGATACACATCTTCAACCCCTCACTGTAGTTTATAATAGTCTCTGCAGATTTATTTTAAGGTGTCCATATCTAACTCACCTCTGTTCTATGTACGAAACTCTAAACTGGTTATCCCCCCCACGCTCGAAGATGCTACCACTGGCTCCAGTTCATCTTTAAATGCATCCATCTCAATTACCCTACTTATTTAAAACAAGACCTATTACCAAACACCCCCTCATATTCACTAAGACATTTTCAGCAGCCCTTCTTTTTCATCCCAAGAACTAACAAAGAAATTGGGAGACGTGCATTTAAATTCAAAGCTCCTTCTGACTGGAACACTCTGCCTAGTACCATAAGAACTATTAGCTCATTTCGTCTATTTAAAAATACACTTTTACCCTTACTTATAAAACCATGTACCTGTTTCTCGTATTAGAGTCTTCGAGCTCCTTCATCTAGCTTGCTCTGTGTGTGATCATTTGTCATAGCTATTGTAAATGCATGGCCAGTACACCTATGTATTATTGTGTTGCATAGTGTAACAAGGTCTTATAATGTATTATGTCACAATACTATGAAATAATATGGGGATGGAGGGGTTTTGGGATTGGTGTGTGGGTAGGTGGGTCAGTGAGAGCCTCTATGTATGCTATGTCTTGTGCTGTATGTTCTATGTTGGAACCCCCTCGAAAACGAGATGACTGTCCATCTCCAGAATAAATTTAAATAAATAGATGCCCCTAATTGGTCGGTGGTGGCCAGTGCCATCTTCTTCGCTGCCGTGTGCCGGGGTGGCAGGGCGAAGGTCGCGGACGCCATCAGGAAGGCCGGCTCCGTCCTGGAGGTGGAGTTGGGTTCACGGGAGGTTGGTCTTGGAGGGGAGGATGCTCCTCAAACTGCGGAGCATCCTGGACAATGCAGCTCACCCCCTTCCATGACCAGGGTCGCCAACTTCCTCCCTCCCAAGTAAGGGACAAAAGGTCCAAATACGGGACGAGTTCCCAATGGCAATTCGTTGGAATGATGAGTTGGCCCCGGGTGCTGGACTGCACACAAAGCCCAGCCGGCGGGCCAGCTGAGGAGTTTTGGCCCGGGCTGCTCCCCGTCCAAAATCGATAATTCGCCACAAGAAGGAGGGGTGGTCGTGGTGGTGTTGGTGGCAAGCGAAGGTCCGAAGGCCGGGCTGCTGTCCGGCGGGGCCACGGGAGAGGCGCTCCGACCCGACAGTCCCCTCGACCCGAGTAGTAGCGGTCAAATACGGGACAAGGGCGACCCCGTACGGGACAAACCAATTTAGCCCAATGTACGGGACGTCCCGGCGAATACGGTCCCGTACGGACCGCCCTTGTCAAGGGGACTGTCGGGTCGGAGCGCTGCGTCCGGCCCCGCCTCAGCCGTCCCGACGTCGTGCATCCCATGGAGTGCAGCAGCAGCAGCGCCTCGATAAATGACATAAATAAAGTTCTATTGTATCGTCTCTCCCCATAACCCCTGACACCGCTACTTATCACAAGAATTTATCAATCTCCGCCTTAAAAATATCTGTTGACTTGGCCTCCGCAGACCTCTGCGGCAATGAATTCCACAGATTTGCCACCCTCATAGAAACATAGAAAGTAGGTGCAGGAGTAGGCCATTCCCTTCGAGCCTGCACCGCCATTCAATATGATCATGGCTGATCATCCAACTCAGTATCCTGTACCTGCCTTCTCTCCATACCCCCTGATCCCTTTAGCCACAAAGGCCACATCTAACTCCCTCTTAAATATAGCCAATGAACTGGCCTCAACTACCTTCTGTGGCAGAGAATTCCACAGACTCACCACTCTCTGTTTGAAAAATAATTTTCTCATCTCGGTCCTAAAAGACTTCCCCCTTATCCTTAAACAGTGACCCCTTGTCCTGGACTTCCCCAACATCGGGAACAATCTTCCTGCATCTAGCCTGTCCAACCCCTTAGGAATTTTGTAAGTCTCTATGAGATCCCCCCTCAATCTTCTAAATTCCAACGTGTACAAGCCTAGTCTATCCAGTCTTTCTTCATATGAAAGTCCTGCCAGGAATCAGTCTGGTGAACCTTCTCTGTACTCCCTCTATGGCAAGAACGTCTTTCCTCAGATTAGGAGACCAAAACTGTACGCAATACTCCAGGTGTGGCCTCACCAAGACCCTGTACAACTGCAGTGGAGCCTCCCTGCTCTTGTACTCAAATCCTTTTGCTATGAATGGCTAACATACCATTAGCTTTCTTCACAGCCTGCTGCACCTGCATGCCTACTTTCAATGACTGGTGTACCATGATACCCAGGTCTCGTTGCATCTCCCCTTTTCCTAATCGGTCACCATTCGAATTAAATAACCCTCTGATTAAATAAATTCCTCCCCATCTCCTCCCCTAAAGGAACGTCTTGGTCCTAGGCTCTCCGGGCCTTTCTTTGCCGCTCTATCCACCCTACTGAGTGAGAGGAGCAAAGTTTTATTGAACAATGAAAGTTTTGCTGTCTACTGTCTCTGAGCCATGGGGTATGGATGGGTGATGGTTAACAAGGGAGCTGGAAATGCCCACCAGTTGTATGCTAGGCTGCACTGTCAACAGTTCTGGGCCCCATACTTCAGAGGGAAATAACAACATTAGTCTGTCGGAAGGAACTGCAGACGCTGGTTTACACCGGAGATCGACACAAAACGCTGGAGCAACTCAGCGCGACAGGCAGCGTCTCTGGAGAGAAGGAACGGAGACGAGGAAACACTTTTCCACACAGAGAGTTGTGAGTCTGTGGAATTCTCTGCCTCAGAGGGCGGTGGAGGCCGGTTCCCTGGATGCTTTCAAGAGAGAGCTAGATAGGGCTCTTAATGCTAGCGGAGTCAGGGGATATGGGAAGAAGGCAGGAACGGGGTACGGATTAGGGATGATCAGCCATGACCACATTGAATGGCAGTGCTGGCTCAATGGGCCGAATGGCCTGCTCCTGCACCTATTGTCTATTATGACGTTTTGGGCCGAGACCTTTCTGCAGACTGAGAGCTGATCAGGGGAGAGGGAGGCACAGAGATATGGAAGGGTACGGTGTGAAAACGAGAGATCAAAGTGGACAAATCGCAAGGAATATGTAGCAAGGATCATCGTTAGCTGGGAGAAGTTGACAATGAGGCAGACCAAGATAAAATCCAATCAGGAGGACAGTCAGACTGATCGGAGAACTAGGATGAGGAGGGACGGAGAGAGAGGGAAAGTGTAGAAGAACTCCTCCAAGTTGTGTCTTTTTTTTTGTAAACCCGCATCTGCAGTTCCTTGTATCTATTTATTTATCAATGGACAAATACTAATGTTCTTATATATCTTCATGGATGTAGTTCAAATATGATGTTTAGTTTAGGGATCCAGCATGGAAACAGGCCCTTCGGCCCACCGGGTCCATGCCGGCCATCGATCGCCCAATGTTATCCCACTTTCTCATCCACTTTCCACACACTGGGGGCCGATTAACCCACGAACCCGCACGTCTTTGGTAGGTGGAGGGAGACCGGAGCACCCGGAGGAAACCCACGCGGGCCACGGGGAGAACGTGCAAACTCCGCACACAGAGAGCGGTCGAGGTCGGGGATCGAACCCGGGTCTCCGGCGCCGTGAGCCAGCGGCTCTACCCTCTGTGCCACCCCGCCGCCCAAAGGCACAGCCGGTCTGCAAGGGTTAAAGTAAAGGACTTGAAATGTCGAATGTTAAAAGGACCGAGTGAGCTGTCGACTACAAGATTGCAGTGGGGACACTAGGTGGGGAGTCTGGAACAGGATACGAGGTCACAAGAGTTTAGGCCCATTTTTTTCAAAGAGTCAGTTTGGAAACATTGCAACACAGTTGGAGCGATTTTTGCGAGGCCAAATATTTACTTTAAATCTGCGATGCGAGGCTTTTTGTCGACGAAGCCTGCGGAACGTATGGGGGAGACGATGGGTAGAAACATAGAAACATAGACAATGGGTGCAGGAGTAGGCCATTCGGCCCTTCGAGCCTGCACCGCCATTCAATATGATCATGGCTGATCACCCAACTCAGTATCCCGTACCTGCCTTCTCTCCATACCCCCTGATCCCTTTAGCCACAATGGCCACATTAAATATAGCCAATGAACCGGCCTCAACTACCTTCTGTGGCAGAGAGTTCCAGAGACCCACCACTCTCTGTGTGAAAAGTGTTTTCCTCATCTCGGTCCTAAAGGAACTCAGTCACAGATCAGCCATGAACTCATTGAGCAGCGGCAGGGACTGAACGAGCCTTTCCTCAGCCTTTGGTTCCGTGGTCGGAAACATCACTGTTTTAGTTTTCTTAACGGTGTGTGCAAAAAATAGTTTTGAAAACTTAACGTGAGGGTGGAATGTTAAGTCTTTAAGTGGCGTCGCCAACTTTCTCACTCACAAACAAGGAGCAAAAGGTCAAAATACGGGACAAATTCCCGACGGCAATTCGTTGACCGACTGGGCCGTGTCTGGGTGAATGATGAGTTGGCCCCGGGTGCTGGACTGCACACAAAGCCCGGCCGGGCGGGCCAGCTGAGGAGTTTTCGCCCGGGGGCCGCGCGCAAAGTCCTGCGCCCCGTCCAGCTCGTGATCCGATGATCGGCCGTGAGAAGGCGGAGGGGTGGTGCCGGCGGTAAGCGAAGGTCCGAAGGTCGGACAGCTGGCCGGGCTGCCGACCGTCCGACGGGGCCACGGGCGAGGCGCTGCTGCTGCCGCTGCACTCCACGGGCTGCACTACGTCGGGACGGGTGAGGCGGGGCCGGACGCGGCGCTCCGACCCGACAGTCCCCTCGACCCGAGTAGCAGCGGTCAAATACGGGACAAGGGCGGTCCCGTACGGGACAAACCAATTTAGCCCAATCCACGGGATGTCCCGGCTACTACGGGATAGTTGGCAACCTGATCCGTGAGTGATAACAGTAAAGGTTTGTTGTCACGTGGACCGAAGGACTGGGAAAAGCTTTCCCGTCAGCGGGAAGACGATACATGATTACAATTGAGCCGTGTACAGATACATGATAAGGGCATCAAGCAGTTGCAGTTGCAGTTCCTTCCTTGGAGGTTGTCATCTGGAATAGGAGTAGAATTAGGCCATTCGGCCCATCAAGTCTATTCCGCCAATCAATCGTGGCTGATCTATCTCTCCATCTTGATCCCATTCTCCTGCCTTCTCCTCTTAACCCCTGACACCCGCACTGATCAAGAATCTATCTATCTCAGCCTGTGGCAAATAATTCCACAGATTCACCACCCTCTGACCAAAGAAACACTCGGAGGAACCCACGCGGTCACAGGGGGAGCGTGCAAACTCCACCCAGACAGCACCCGAGGTCAGGATGGAATATGTGAGGCAGCATGCCACCTTTTTAATGTACCCCTCTGTTTGTTTCTCTGAAGTATCTCTCTTTCTCCCGTCCCTGCTCCTCCCTCCCTCTCCACCCCCCCCCCCCCCCCCCGCTCTTCCCCCCCCAACTTATTCCTGTCCCGGCAACAGAGATGGGGGGCCATTCGGCCCATTGTATCTATGCCAGCTCACATTTTCACTCTTTCCCCCCCCCCCCCCACTGCTTTTCCTTCTGCCCTAACCTCCCCACAAAACCCGCCGCCATCCCCCAGAATGTGTGACCCCCCCCCCCCCCCACTTGAGGGGCGATCTACGAGGGGTATCCCCCCGACCATTTGCCTTTGAGAAGCGGAAGAAAACGGGATCGCCCCCAGGTGGAAACACGCGCAATCACAGAGAGAACGTACAAACTCCACATAGACAGCGGCAGAGATCGGGAACAAACCGGGGTTTAGCGTTAGTTTAGAGATACAGCTTAAGTACAAACTCACCGCAAAAATATTTAGATTTATAGATTATAGATTGTCCTTCATCCCCTTTGATATGGCTTTTTCACACCTTACCCTTCCATATCTCTATGTCCCCTCACCCCAGACTCTCAGTGTGAAGAAGGGTCTCGAGCCAAAA
>CAUPSL010000154.1:5000-30000 GCA_963514005.1 Raja brachyura
GAAGTCAACCAACCTGATCTCCCGGTGGCTCGGCACTTCAACTCCCCCTCCCATTCCCAATCCGACCTTTCTGTCCTGGACCTCCTCCATGGCCAGAGTGACTCCCACCGTAAATTGGAGCAGCAGCACCTCATATTTTGCTTGGGCAGTTTACACCCCAGCGGTATGAACATTGTCTTCTCCAACTACGAAGGATACCAGAATTAACGGGGCAGAAAGCTCAGGAAGGGATAGGAGATTATGGCCAAGTGAAATAGGAATTGATATGAAAGATGAGGTGAGTAATGGATTAAAAGTATTATATATGAATGTACAAAGTATCTATATAATTAAAAGTTTCATCTTGACCACTTCCTGTCTGGGCTGTATATGAATTTAGGAAAAACACTACCCTATATTACTATGAATTTTGGCCATGTTACTCACAGTCCTCCTCCGCTGAGCAGCCCCAAGGATATTTCTCATCAATGAAAAATAAAAAAGTGTTGAATGTTTAAAAAACCTTGAGATCAGCTGATTGGTCCTCTTGCCTGTCAATCACCGCGATGAAGGTAACGCTCCTTCCGGGGGGGGGGGGGGGGGGGGCAGGACTATAAAACCCCGGATGCCTGGACGCGAGGCAGTCACTCTGGAAGATCATGAGTGAGAGTCCACAACTGTGATTCTAAGCTGTGAATCAACTGAACTGTGAGTCTGCAATGTACTTGCAATAAATGATTTGTTAGCCCTTAATGACAATGTAATGAGATGTTTGGCAATTTGGTGGCCTGCACTCTGCTTGAAATGCTATGAAATTGAATTTGGTGGCCTGCACCCTGCCTGAAATGCTATGAAACTGAATTGGGTGGCCTGCACTCTGCCTGCAATGGAATTTCAAGGAATAGCCATGAGTGAACTGCCAGCCCACCAGGCCTGCGTGACTGAGCTGCCAGCCCAAGAATCCATTTGGTCCACAATGCCCATACTAGGCTTCTGGAAACCAGTCCCTTCGGCCCACAACACCCATACTAGCACACCAGAAAGCCCCCCCGTGCCACTAATATTGGAATTTGTGGAGAGGTGGAATATTGTGTTGGGGGACCAGCCATCCTGTGTGAACATGGGACCCAACGGGTCCCACTTAGTCTGGTAAGAAATAAAGTGGATGAGCTTGAGGCTCAGTTAGAAACTTGCACGTATGATGTTGTGGGAATTACAGAGACATGGCTGCAATAGGGCCAGGGCTGGGAACTGAATATTCGAGGGTATACCTCCT
This sequence comes from Raja brachyura, assembly GCA_963514005.1. The sequence continues at coordinate 6,256 of CAUPSL010000154.1, forward strand.
ATTGAAAATACAGACAGGTGGGCAGAGGGGGTAGGGTGGCTCTGTTGTGAGGAATTAAATTCCTCACCAACTCCCAAAGATAGTCCCTTGCAAGGGGTGACATTGAAACAGGAGATGTGGAGTCAGTATGGAAAGAACTAAGGAATTGTAAGGGGAAAAAGACCCTAATGGGACTTATCTACAAGCCCCCAAACAGTAGCCTGGACATAGGGTGCAAGTTGAATCAGGAGTTCAAATTGCATGTAGCAAAGGTAATGCTGTGGTTGTTATGGGACATTTCAACATGCAGGTAGACTGGGAAAATCAGGTTGGTACTGGACCCCAAGAAAGGGACTTTGTAGAGTGCCTTAGTGATAGATTCTTAGAGCAGCTTGTATTAGAGCCTCCCAGGGAGAAGGCAATTCTGGATTTTAATGTTATGTAATGAACCGGATTTGATAAGGGAACTCGAGGCTAATGAGCCATTAGGAGATAGTGACCATTATATGGTCAGGTTTAATCTACAATTGGAGAGGGAGAAGGGTAGATCGGAGGTGTCAGTGTTACAGTTAAATAATGGGGACTATGGAGCCATGAGGGAGGAGCTGGCCAAAGTTGAGTGGAAAGATACCCTAGCAGGGGTGACAGTGGAACAACAATGGCAGGTATTTATCGGAATAATACAGAAGGTGCAGGATCAGTTCATTCCTCGGAGGAAGAAAGATTCCAAGGGGAGTAAGGGGCGACTGTGGCTGACAAGGGACGCCAGGGACAATATAAAAACAAAAGTACAACGTAGCAAAGATGAGCGGGAAGCAAGAGGATTGGGTAATGTTTAAAGAGCAACAGAAGATAACTAAAAAGACAATACAGGGAGAAAAGATGAGGTACGAAGGTAAGCTAGCCAAGAATATAAAGCAGGATAGTAAAAGCTTCTTTAGGTATGTGAAGAGGATAAAATTAGTTAAGATCAAAGTTGGACCCTTGAAGTGAATTTATTATGGGGAACAAGGAAATGGCAGATGAGTTGAACAGGTACTTTGGATCTGTCTTCACTAAGGAGGACACAAACAATCTTCCTGATATAGTAGTGGCCAGAGGATCTGGGGTGACGGAGGAACTGAAGAAAATCCACATTAGGCAGGAAATGGTGTTGGATAGACTGATGGGACTGAAGGCTGATAAATCCCCAGGGCCTGGTGGTCTGCATCCCAGGGTACTTAAAGAAGTGGCTCTAGGAATCGTGGATGCATTGGTGATAATTTTCCAATGTTCTATAGACTCAGGATCAGTTCCTGTGGATTGGAGGGTAGCTAACGTTATCCCACTTTTTAAGAAAGGAGGGAGAGATAAAACGGAATTATAGATCAGTTAGCCTGACAACGGTGGTGTGGGAGATGCTGGAGTCAATTATAAAAGATGATATAGCGGCACATTTGGATAGTCGTAACAGGATTGGTCCGAGTCAGCATGGATTTACGAAGGGGAAATCATGCTTGACTAATCTTCTGGAATTTTTTGAAGATGTAACTAGGAAAATGGACAAGAGAGAGCCAGTGGATGTAGTGTACCTGGACTTTCAGAAAGCATTTGATAAGGTCCCACACAGGAGATTAGTGGGCAAAATTAGGGCACATGGTATTGGGGGTAGAGTGCTGACATGGATAGAGAAGTGGTTGGCAGACAGGAAACAAAGAGTAGGGATTAATTGGTCACTTTCAGAATGGCAGGCAGTGACTAGTGGGGCACCGCAAGGCTCAGTGCTGGGACCGCAGCTACAATATACATTAATGATTTAGATGAAGGGATTAAAAGTAACATTAGCAAATTTGCAGATGACACAAAGCTGGGTGGCAGTGTGAACTGTGAGGAGGATGCTATGAGAATGCAGGGTGACTTGGACAGGTTGGGGGAGTGGGCAGATGCATGGCAGATGAAGATAAATATGGATAAATGTGAGGTTATCCACTTTGGTGGCAAAAACAGGAAGGCAGATTATTATCTAAATGTTGTCAAGTTGGGAAAAGGGGAAGTACAATGGGATCTGGGGGTCCTTGTTCATCAGTCAATGAAAGTAAGCATGCAGGTGCAGCAGGCAGTGAAGAAAGCGAATGGCATGTTGGCCTTTATAACAAGAGAAATCGAGTATAGGAGCAAAGAGGTCCTTCTGCAGTTGTACAGTGAGACCACAACTGGAGTTTTGGTCTCCATATTTGAGGAAGGACATTCTTGCTATTGAGGGAGTGCAGCGTAGGTTTACAAGGTTAATTCCCAGGATGGTGGGACAGTCATATGTTGAAAGAATGGAGCGACTGGACTTGTATACACTGGAATTTAGAAGGATGAGAGGGGATCTTATTGAAACATGTAAGATTATTAAGGGATTGGACACACTAAAGGCAGAAAACATGTTCCCGATGTTGGAGGAGTCCAGAACCAGGGGCTAAAAAATAAGGGGTAAGCTATTTAGAATGGAGATGAGGAAAAACATTTTCACCCGGAGAGTTGTGAGTCTGTGGAATTCTCTGCCACAGAAGGCAGTGGCAGCCGGTTCTCTGGATGTTTTCAAGAGAGAGCTAGATAGGGCTCTTAAAGATAGCGGAGTCAGGGGATATGGGGAGAAGGCAGGAACGGGGTACTGAGTGTGGATGATCAGCCATGATCACATTGAATGGCGGTGCTGCTTACAGGGCCGAATGGCCTCCTCCTGCACCTATTGTCTATTGTCTATTGTCTAAATCTTCACCCCCTTCACCTTAAACCAATATCCTCTGCTCCTCGATTCCCCGCACTCTGGACGAGACATTGTGCGTCTACCCAGTCTATTCCCCTTGTGCAACAGTGCAAAGATGTATGATCGAGATCATTGGTTTCAGTTTGGGATGTGACTTTATTTTTGGATGAAGCTTCAAGCACAGTGGAGTGCGTGTGCCGACAGCAGAGGCTAATTTGGATGAAAGTAACAACATGTTGTCTCCCAGTGTCTGTGAACTGTGTCTCCCAGACCCTGTCTGGGATGTGGTGCTCGCATTTAAACTTGAAACTTGAAGGACATAATAAAGTCCTTTGAAACGGGGAACACAGACTCTGCCGCCCCGCAAAAGTGGCAGGCGGCTGGTTGAAGTTCTGGGCCACCGGGAGATCCTTACCTGGCAGGGGAGAAACCTTGATCACTAAGGAGGTTCTCCCACTTGAAGAAGTGAAAGAGACTATCTGTTCTTATTAGAACGGTTCTGGCGGTCCCTTGGGGACAAGGGCCGTGGATTGCGGAGCGGACTTGGAGACGAGGAGTTGTGGCTGCAGGCTTAGAGGTGGATGCATGCTGGTTGGGTAACCAGCCTAACACCTTTAGCCACTATGTCAGCAGGAGTACAGGGTATTCGCAATACCCTGAGAATAAGCGTGAAGGACATCAGCGAGGGTACCCTCTTTTCAAGAGACCTGTTCGTCAAGAAGGTCTTGCTAGGGGCCCTCAAATTTGAGGCGAAGGACATCTACTGCCTCCAGGATTTCCCGGGTAACGGATATTTTGACGTTACCTTCAAGTATCCGACGGGATGGCAGAAGGTGATGGAAGACTTTCGGGAGAGGGGGAATGAAGCTCCACTGTCGCTGCTCAAAGTGCAGCCGCTCTTCACCCTCCCCACCCAGAAGGAAAGGTTGATCACCGTGCATATGTTCAACCCACATGTGCCGGTAGTCGATGTCCTCACGTTCCTTGCTCGCTACGTTGAGGGAACAGGGAACTGTGTGGACGTGAAGGACATGCATGGAATTTGGACAAGCAAGAGGCAAATCAAGGTGAAGCTGAGGGTGGACAAAGACGGAGAAATTGTCCACCCCCCCTCGGTTTTCGCGATTGGAGGAAACCGAGGCTACCTCAGTTACGTAGGGCAACCCAGGCTGTGCAGGAAATGCAACAAGCCTGGGCATGTGATGGCCCAATGCACTGCAGTTGTATGCAAAAACTGCAAGATGGAGGGCCACGAGACAAAGGACTGTCAGGCCAGCAAGAACTGCAACCTGTGCGGGGAGGCAGGCCACCTTTACAGGGCTTGCCCTAAAAGAGCCTGCACTTATGCACAGGCGACAAGAGGGGCTGCTGCCAGCACCCCCAAGGTGGGCGAAGCACCCCCCACCACTACCAAGGCCCCAGCCGAGAAAGGAAACGCAGATGAGGACAGCCCAACCACCTTGAAGCCCCAAGTGCCAGAAGGAGACGCCCAGCATCTTGCCCAGGAGGGAGAGTCAATGGAGGAGGAGGAACCGAAGGAGAAGTGGACTACAGTGTCGTATAAGAAGCCGAAGGTTCAGCCCAAGGAGCCGAGGCTGCAAAGGACTGGTAAGTCTAAAAGCAAACAACAAAAAAGATGTCTTTCTATTACAGAAGGTAGCAATCTCTCCTCTTCGTCGGAGGATGAGGCGACCGGGAAGTCCCAACGAGGGAGACAGAGGAGGAAAACGGGAGAAGAGAAGAGAGAGGCCACGACGATCACGACCCGGCCCCAGGAGACCGAGAACAGAGAAGCGGCGGAAGGGCCCCAACCCCAGGACACCAGGAGCAGTGCAGCGGTCGAGGGACCCCAGGCCCAGGACATCGGAAGCAGTGCAACGGTCGAGGGGCTCCAGCCCCTGGAGACAGGGATCATCACAGCAGCAAATGGGCCCCAGCTCCGGGCAACCGGGAGCAGCGCAACGGTCGATGGGCCCCAGCTCCGGGCGACCGGGAGCATTGCAGCGGCCAATGGGCCCCAGCTCCGGGCGACCGGGAGCAGTGAACCAGCCACCGTGACCCAGCTGCAGGAGACGGAGGAAGCCGTGTGCCCGAAAGGGGGTGGAACGAGAAGGCCCCCCTCAACGACACCACTGGTTGCGCCACCAGAAACCCACCTCATCGCTGGATTCCTGAGCCCAGGAAAGCTGAGGCAATTCACCGAAACGGTGGGAATGAGGGGACACGAAAACGGTCAGTGACTCTAAAGACAATGGAGCTCAAACTGGCATCTTTAAACGTGCGCAGTATAAAGAGCACTGCGCGATGTGTGAACGCCTTACAGTACCTGGCCAAGGTCAAGGCAGATGTGACTTTTCTTCAGGAGTGTGGGCTGCCACACCTCCGCTGCTATCAGAGGTGGTCGCGATGGTGGCCCCACGGACTGTCGGTGTGGTCGGGGGGCAATGACTGTCGTGCTTCCGGCCTGGGGATTTTGCTGCGGGGAGGGAACTTCGCCATCAATGAGGTTAGGGAGGTGGTTGGGGGGAGGCTCCTTGTGGTGGATGTTATGTACCGTGGCTCTCCCCTCCGGCTGATTAATGTGTATGCCTCACCCACGCAGAGCGAGAGGCTGGCCGTTCTCCAGCAGCTCCCAGTGCTGCTGGCCACGTCCCGGCAGCTCGTTCTGGCCGGTGACTTCAACTGCATCATTGATGCGGCTGGACGATCCGGCAGTGCCGACAGCAGACTGGACAGCACGTCCAAGTTCCTGAGGGATATGGTAAAAGATGCAAAGCTGCGCGATGCCTTCAGCGACCCTGCAGGCGGGTCCCAGCCACGGTTCACCTGGTCGAGATCGGACGGTTTAGCCCGATCTCGGATAGACTTTGTCTTCACGACGAAGGCCGTCACGATGAGACACACTGACCTCACGCCGGTGTTCTTCTCCGACCACTGCCTCCTTCAGGCTTCCTGTCACCTACAGGAGGACCGGAAGGCAGGCAGAGGGACGTGGAAGTTAAACATGAAGCTGTTGACCCCAGAGAACATCGAGGAGCTAAAGAGGGACTACGCATGTTGGAGAACGGTGAAGCCCCTCTTTGACTCCCCCACACTCTGGTGGGAAGCAACCAAGGAGAACATTAAGAGGTTCTTCATAAGTAAAGGGGTTCAGAGAGCAAGACAGAGTCAGAGGGAATTGTGCCAACTCCAGACAGATTTGCAACAACTGCTCCTTCTGCAGTCGAGAGGGGTGGATGTGAAGGAGGAACTTAGAGACGTGAAGGACCGGCAAGCTCGGCTCTTTACCTCTGAATCCTCCAAGATCATCTTCCGATCCAGGGTCCGCCATGTGGAGCAGGATGAGACGTGCTCACGTTTCTTCTTCCATAAGGTTCACAGGGGGAGCTCTGTGATGAACAGCCTTAGGGAGGAGGACGGCTCGGTAGCATCCTCACACACAGACATGCTGAGGATCTGCAAATCCTTTTACACAGATTTGTATGACCAAAAGGCCATAGACAGCACCTCCTCCCAGAACTTCCTGTCCTCGATCACGGAGGTCTTGGAGGACAGCAAGCGGGAGAGTCTGGACCAACCACTGACCCTAGAGGAGCTGACTGGCTCCATCCGTTCCTTTGACTCGGGTAAAACTCCCGGAAGCGATGGCTTACCGGCCGAGTTGTATTCGGCTCTGTGGGACTGGATGGGCCCGGACCTGCTAGAAGTGTACAACGACATGCTTCTAGCTGGTAGCATGTCAGACTCCATGAGGAAGGGCAACATCACCCTAATCTACAAGCAGAAGGGGGAGATGAAGGACATAAAGAATTGGAGACCCATAACGCTCTTGAATGTAGACTACAAGATCCTGTCTAAGGCCATCGCCAACCGGGTCAAGACTGCTCTGGGACAGGTGATCCACCCGGACCAAACTTGTGCTGTACCTGGCAGGAAAATCTCAGACAGCCTAGCGCTGCTGAGAGATACCATCGCCTACGTGCAGGACAGACGGGTGGATGCCTGCCTAGTCAGCTTGGACCAGGAGAAGGCCTTTGACAGGATTTCGCACACATACATGAGGGACGTGCTCTCCAAAATGGGTTTTGGGGAGGGAATCAGGAATTGGATCAATCTGCTCTACACCGACATCCGTAGTGCAGTCCACATCAATGGGTGGGAATCAGACAGTTTCCCTGTAAGGTCTGGAGTCAGGCAGGGTTGCCCTCTCTCTCCTGTCTTGTTTGTCTGCTGTATTGAACCTTTTGCCGAATCCATCAGGAAGGATGCGAGCATTAGAGGAGTGACACTGCCCGGCAGTGGGGGCATTCAAGTAAAGACCTCCCTGTACATGGACGATGTCGCTGTCTTCTGCTCGGATCCAGGGTCGGTCCGCAGATTGATTAGTATCTGCGACCAGTTTGAGTCGGCCACGGGAGCCAGGGTGAACCGCAGGAAGAGCGAGGCCATGCTCTTTGGCAACTGGCCCGACAGATCTTCCGTCCCCTTCACCATCAAGCCTGACTTCTTGAAGGTGCTGGGGATCTGGTTCGGGGGGGCTGAGGCGTGTAACAAGAATTGGCTGGAGCGGATAGCCAGGGTGGGGAAGAAGCTGGAGCTGTGGAGGCAACGCTCCCTCTCCATAACGGGAAAAAATTTGGTCATCAGGTGTGAGGTGCTCTCGGGCCTGCTGTACTTGGCACAGGTGTGGCCTGTCCCTCCTTCCTACGCCACAGGGATCACCCGGGCCGTCTTCCAGTTCATCTGGGGGTCGAGGATGGACCGGGTGCGACGGGCCACAATGTACAAGTCGGCAGACAACGGGGGTAAAAGCGTGCCCAACGTCGCCCTCATCCTGATGGCCACCTTCGTGTGTGGCTGCATCAGGCGGAGTGTAGAGCCAAGGCACGTGGGCACCAAGTGTCACTACCTGCTGAGGTTCTACCTGTCCCCGGTGCTGCGAAGGATGGGCCTGGCGCAGATGCCACGCAACGTGCCAGTCAGCTGGTCACTGCCGCCCCATCTGTCGTCTGTGGAAAGGTTCTCCAGACCAACACCTTTGACCACATGTCCATTGGGCAGTGGTCAGCACAGAATGTCCTGCAGGTACTGCAGGGAAAGGACTCGATGGACCCGGTGGCGTGGTTCCCTGAGCAGACTGCCCAGCTTGTCTGGCAAAATGCCTCATCGCCAGAACTCACCAACAAGCACCAAGACCTGGCTTGGCTGGCGGTGAGGGGAGCCCTCCCAGTCAGATCCTTCCTGCACCATCGGAACCTCACTACCAGCGCACGCTGCCCTCGGGACGGCTGCTATGGAGTGGAGACGGTTGCCCACCTCTTTGCAGAGTGTGGATTTGCCCAAAGAGTCTGGAGAAAAATGCAAGGGTCCCTGGTACGCTTTATTCCAAACAGCTCTGTCACAGAGGACTCTGTGATTTACGGACTGTTCCCAGGGACACATTCAGAGACTGACATCAAGTGCTGCTGGAAGGTTATCAACTCGGTGAAAGACGCTCTCTGGTCTGCCCGAGCTTTGTTCACCACCCAGCAGAGCGAGATGTCCGTCGGGGAATGTTGCCGACTGGCCCACTGCAGACTGCAGGAGTACGTACTAAGGGACGCACTGAAGCTCGGTGCAGCCAACGCCAAGGCTCGGTGGGGGAGGGCCACAGTCTAAGGTCCTTCCGCTGCTGGACATGGGGGCACTGTATGGTGGAGACGCCCCTCAAAATAAGGGAAGGTATCCCATGCCGGGGGGCCACATGAGTGGCACGGGTGGGGGTTTAATTAGTAAAATTTGAAAAATCTATATAGACTGCATGGAAAAATTTGTATAGCCTCCGAAAATGTCGGATGGATTTTTCGCACGGTTGATGTATTGTAAATATTTATTACTTGAATAAAGTCTATTTTGAAATAAAAAAACAGAACGTGTCAGACAAGGAGGTGACCTTCTTCAGACTGAAGAAGCGTCTCAACCCGAAATGTCACCCGTTCCTTCTCTCCAGAGATGCTGCCTGACCCGCTGAGTTACTCCAGTGTTTTGTGTCTACCTCTGACACCCGCACTAATCAAGAATCTATCTATCTCTGCCTTACAAATGTCCACTGACTTGGCCTCCACAGCCGTCTGTGGCAAAGAATTCCACAGATTCACCACCCTCTGACGAAATCAATATCTCCTTCCTAAAGGAACATCCTTTAATTCTGAGGCTGTGACCTCTAGTTCTAGACTCTCCCACTAGTGGAAACATCCTCTCCACATCCACTCTATCCAGGCCTTTCACTGATAGACAATGCCTGCATATCCATGTGCTGATCCAAACACCTCTTAAAACCCCACTATGGTTAGGTATGTTGCAAAACTTACATTGAGCAGCGCTGCAGATCTGCCGCTCCCCGTGTGCGCGACTTTAGCACCTTTCAGAGGGGGGCGGGCTTAAAGTGCCGTTTTTCAACAGGCAGGACAAATCGATCAATGTCGGGCGATTTCGTTGCGGAAGATAAATCGCTCCGACATTTCATCAATGAAGGTATTTTTAAATTACTCTAGATTATTTATTAACTAGAGTAATTTAAAAATCACCTTCAAAAGCCGTGAGCACCGACAACCGGAAGGATTTTCCGTAGGGGAGAAAAAAAGGTAAATAGTTTATTTTTATATTAAAAGTTGGTTTTTCGGGAGGCTTTAATAATATTTTTATGTTGCAAAATGGGGTCCCAAAAAATGTATGAACAGACAGTATTTTTCCTGCCGACTTCACCGCTAACCGCAACGTTCTAATCCACCGCATTCCACTAAAACCCACTCGCTAGTTCATTTAAATGGCCATTAATTTACAGGAATCAAACACTAAATTCCTTCCATTTGGCCCAGAAATTCATGAAAGTGAGATTTAAAAATCATGTTATATTGTGGATTATTGTGTGAATGTTATTTGGACACTTAGGCAATTTTAAAAAAGTTTATCTTTTCTTAAGAAATGGATAGATGTTTAGATCTACTCATTGAATTTTGTAATTAGCTACAATTAGATAACTAACTAATTATATGCTTTAATTTCAGGTAATCCAAGTAAGATTGTTTAATATTTGTTTCACAATGCTTCAATCTATAATAACTGAAAATTCCATTGAGTTCTCTTAATTTTTAAGAAAGTTATGGGCTTTTAACTTTTCCAGATCACAGCTTTTGAGTTAAGTCAATTGAAAGGCAATGGGGAGCAAGATGCTAATTTCCGAGTATGAAAATGGCCATAACTTTCTTAATACTGAAGATATGAAAGTGAATTAGGTGTCAAATTAAACTTCTTTTTATGCTTTATCTGATGGGATAAATTGCAGACTTGATTTTTTAAATCTCAAAATTTTGTAACATTGCTACTATGGTATCTGCCTCCACCCCCACCCCCACCCCTGGCAGCGCGTTCCAGGCACCCACCGCCCTCAGTGTGATAAACCTGCCCCACACATCCCCTTTAAACAATCCCCCTCTCAGCGTGTGCATGTGCGTGTGAGTGTGCGTGTGCGTGTGAGTGTGAGTGTGCGTGCAGCATTGGGACACATGGATGTGTGTGTTGGGAAGTGTGGTTTGCGTGTGCATGTGCCTGTAGTGTTGGGGCACATGGATGTGTCTATGTGCGTGCGTGTGCGTGTAGTCTCTGGGCACGTGTGCGTGTGTGTGTGTGTGCGTGTGGATGTGTGTGCGTGTGGGTGTGTGTGTGGATGTGTGTGCGCGTGTGTGTGTGTGTGTGTGTGTGTCGGTGTGTGTGTGTGCGTGTGTCTGTGTGTGTGCGGGTGTGTGTGTGTGTGCGTGTGAATGTGCGTGTGCATGTGTGTGCGTGTGTGTGGGTGTGCGTGTGTCTGTATGTGTGAATGTGCGTGTGTGTGCGTGCAGGTGTGCATGTGTGTCTTTATTTGTGTGTATGTGGGTGCATGTGTTGTGTGTGTCCGTGTGCATGTGTGTGTGTGTATGTGGGTGCATGCGTTGTGCGTGTGTGTGTGTGCATGTGTGCGTGTGTGCGTGTGCGCGTGTGCGTGTGCGTGCAGCATTGGGACACATGGATTGACATCTATTGTCCTTGGCCAGTCGCCCATTCGCTGCTCAGCGCTGCTATTGGTCAGAGCTGCGGCCTGCAGCATAACAGGAAGTGCCACATTTGAATCTTTCCATTGGAGAATTCACTTCATTTTTCAGGGGAAAAATACCTTGTTGAAAAGTGAAATGTTACCTCACCTTTGCGTGAGAACATTGCCGCCTGTTTAGCAAGAGGCACAACAGCTCGTTCAGCTGCGAGTGGTTTGGGGGAATATAGATGAGAATGGTTCAGAAGGAACTGCAGATGCTGAAAAATGGAAGGTAGGCAAAAATGCTGGAGAATCTCAGCGTGTGTGGCAGCATCTATGGACCCCTGAAGGGGCTCGACCCAAAGCGTCGCCTATTCCTTCGCTCCATAGATGCTGCATCACCCGCTGAGTTTGTCCAGCATGTTTGTCTAGATGAGAATGCAGTTGTGCCTGGGGGTCACGGCTGTCATTATCGCACATCGGGGATGATTCATCTTGGGACGAGGTGACTTGGTGATTTTCTTTCAGTCTTCCTCCTCCTGAACGCCGTGACTCAGAGCTACGAATCATCGCCTGCCTCCAGCTCTTGAGTGATGTCGGCGGGTCGAGACAATGTGTAGTTTAGATTAGAGGTACAGCGTGGAAACAGGCCCTTCAGCCCATCGAGTCCACGCCGACCAGCGATCCCCGCACACTAACACTATCCTACACACACTAGGGACAATTTACATTTATACCAAGCCAATTAACCTGCAAACCTGCACGTCTTTGGAGTGTGGGAGGAAACCGGAGCACCCGGAGAAAACCCACGCTGGCCACGGGGAGAACGTGCAAACTCCACACAGACAGTGCCCGTGGTCAGGATGGAACCCGGGTCTCAGGCGCTGTGAGGAGAAGGAATGGGAAATTGTTTGATGAACAATAAATATATTGGGCGTTGTTAAATACATCGTCATTGATCATTGGGCTGGAGTTTGCAAACGTGTAATTGGCTGATGTGAGTGGAATGGGTAGGACGGGCGTGAGTAGTGATTAACCTCGCTCTCCTGCCCGGCAAAGCCGTAACGTTTACAGTACCACCGGTTCCCATCTTGCACCATCCTCTTCCTTTCAGAAATACTTGGTGTCATTTATGTATCTTATGGGCGGCACGGTGGCGCAGCGGTAGAGTTGCTGCCTCACAGCGCCAGAGACCCGGGTTCCACCCCGACTACGGGTGCTGTCTGTACGGAGTTTGCACGTTCTCCCCGTGACCTGCGTGGGTTTTCTCCGAGATCTTCGGTTTCCTCCCACACTCCAGGTTTGTCGGGTAAATGTGGAGGAAGGAACTGCAGATGTTGGTTTAACCGGATGCTCAGCACTAACTCCCCCTCCCATTCCCACACTGACCTTTCTGTCCTGGGCCTCCTCCATTGTCAGAGTGAGGCCCACCGCAAATTGGAGGAGCAGCACCTCATATTTCGCTTGGGCAGTTTACACCCCAGCGGTGTGAACATTGACTTCTCTAACTTCAGATAGCCCTTGCTTTCCCTCTCTCTCCATCCCCTCCCCCTTCCCAGTTCTCCCACCAGTCTGACTGTCTCCGACTACATTTTATCTCTCTGCTTTGTTGTAACCTTCTCCCAGCTAACAACGATCTACTCTACAACAATCTACTAAGAAGGGTCTCGACCCGAAACGTCGCCTATCTCCTTCACTCCTTAGATGCTGCTGCACCCGCTGAGTTTCTCCAGCCTTTTCGATTCTCCAGCATCTGCAGTTCCTTCTTTAATACTCTACATTGTCCTTGATCTGCATCCGCTTTGTCCTGTTTTCACACCTTACACTTCCTTATCTATATCTCCCTCTCCCCTGAATCTCAGTCTGAAGAAAGGTCTCGACCCGAAACGTCACCCATTCCTTCTCTCCAGAGATGCTGCCTGTCCCGCTGAGTTACTCCAGCATTTTGTGTCTAAATTCAGGTTTGTAGTTGGCTTGGGATAATTGTAAATTGTCCCGAGTGTGTGTAGGATGGTGTTAATGTGCGGGGATCACTGGTCGGCACGGACTCAAGTGGGCCGAAGGGCCTGTTTCCGCGCTGTATCTGTAAGGTCTAAAGATAGACATAAAATGCTGCAGTAACTCAGCGGGCCAGGAGTTACTCGAAACGGCTCCTTTGTTTCCCCACTATTTCCGTCTACCTTCGATTTTTCCAGCATCTGCAGTTCTTTCTTAAACACCTCTTCGAATGGACATTGAAGGATGTGAAATTAGATTGGTATGGACTGAGATATCAGCTGGGTGTGGATGGGCCGAATGGGTGAGTGGGTGTGAGCAGAGTTTGAACAGATTCTTTCAGGGAGCGCTGAAGGTTTCCAATAGAACAGGTTTGTCCGCTCTGGGCACTTCAGCGGAGGAAATGCTGGCCGCCTGCTGGCCTTGCTGCTGCCTTGCTGCTGCTGCCTTGTGCCTGGATGTTATTGCAGAGTTGGGGGGAGAGAGCAGGACACGGCAGTGAGAACGCTGGGCCAAAGTCAACAAATGGGAAACAAATTGTGCCTGAACGCAGCACCGGGCTGGAATGGTGACCTGTGGCACGAGAGAGTGGAGACAAGGCTCCACTTGTAGCTGGAGTAGAGCGGGTAGGCTGCGATGGTTGTCTACACAAAGCTGCCATTATATCTCTGGGATTATGCAGCACGCTGACTCTGGAGCCTTGCTTCACACCAAATGGTGCACAATACCCCCAGCATCAGCTTCACACCACTCCAGCCCAACCATGGGGCAGTCGCTAGTCAGGGGTCTGCCCCCCCCAACCCCCCCACCCCCCACCCCCCCACACCCCCCCCTCTACCTCACACCCTTGCACTGTCACAAGAGTCTCACCCAATAAAATAGGTCGGCACGGTGGTGCAGCGGTAGAGTTGCTGCCTCACAGCGCCACAGACCCGGGTTCCATCCTGACTACGGGCGCTGTCTGTACGGAGTTTGCACGTTCTCCCCGTGACCTGTGTGGGTTTTCTCCGAGCGCTCCGGTTTCCTCCCACACTCCAAAGACGTGCAGGTTTGTAGGTTAATTGGCTCGGTGTAAAATGTAAATTGTCCCCTAGTGTGTGTAGGATAGTGTTAATGTGTGGAGATCGCTGGTCGGTACGGACCCGGTGGGCCGAAGGGCCTGTTTCCACGCTGTGTCTCTAAACTAAACCTAATTAAACTAAACTAAACGAAAGGCTTTCACTGTACCTCGGTACACGTGACAATAAACAAAACTCAACTCCTTCATTTCCTCAACACTTTTACTCCCACTCAGGAACACAGAACAGGACAGCACAGGAACAGGCCCTTCAGCCCACAATGTCCGTGCTGGACACAAAGCCAAGCTAGACTCATCTCCTCTACCTGCACGTGATCCGTATCCCTCCACTCCCTGCATGTCCATGCACCTGTCCAAGGACCTCTAAACCACCACTATGGTATCTGCCTCCACCCCCACCCCTGGCAGCGTGTTCCAGGCACCCACCCCCCTCTGTGTGATAAACCTGCCCCACACATCTCCTTTAAACTTTGCCCCTCTCACCTTAAAGCTACGCCCTCTAGTCTTTGGCATCTCCATTCTGGGAGAAAGGTTCTGACTGTCTACCATATCATTGCCTCAGCCACTGGCTCTGAATCTTGGAACAACTCAGGCACAGCCATGCTGAACCCTCACCGCACAGAGCAGATTCATATTTCAAATGTCTCTCCACACCTTTAAGGTTTACGGTGAAGGGGAAATTATTTAATAAGAATCTGAGGGGTAACCTTTTCACACAGATGGTGGTGGGTGTCTGGAACAAGGTAGTTGAGGCTGGGACTATCCCAATGTTCAAGAAACATTTGGACAGGTACATGGATAGGACAGTTTTGGAGGGATATGGACCAAATGCAGGCAGGTGGGTCTAGAGTGGCTAGGACATGTTGGCTGGTGTGGGCAAGTTGGGCCGAAGGGCCTGTTTCCACACTGTATCACTCAGTGACTCGACCTCCTGGGTTTGAGAAACGATGATCACTGAACATGTATAGGTTTGTCCATTCCCTCCGCAGACACTGCCTGACCCGCTGAGTTACTCCAGCACTGTGTGAAACATCACCTATCCATGTTCTCCACAGATGCTGCCTGACCCGCTGAGTTACTCCAGCACTGTGTGAAACATCACCTATCCATGTTCTCCACAGATGCTGCCTGACCCGCTGAGTTACTCCAGCACTCTGTGAAACGTCACCTATCCATGTTCTCCACAGATGCTGCCTGACCCGCTGAGTTACTCCAGCACTCTGTGAAACGTCACCTATCCATGTTCTCCACAGATGCTGCCTGACCCGCTGAGTTACTCCAGCACTCTGTGAAACGTCACCTATCCATGTTCTCCACAGATGCTGCCTGACCCGCTGAGTTACTCCAGCACTCTGTGAAACGTCACCTATCCATGTTCTCCACAGATGCTGCCTGACCCGCTGAGTTACTCCAGCACTCTGTGTCTTGGATCTTGTATGGAATTCTAGTCATGTCCCTGGCAACAGACAGTCGAGGTCTCTGGCAGAGGCTGTGAGCAGCGAGGGTTCGATGCACTGATGTCACCTGTATCTGTCCCTGCCAGCGTGAGTGCCAGGAATCTCCCGGTCATCTCCTCCTGTGGCCAGGCCCACACTGCCCCATGCAGCTGTCCAGTAGAGCTTCTCAACCGCTGACCTTGGAGTCACAGAGTCACACAGCACGGAAACAGGCCCTTCAGCCCGACCTGTCCATGCCGACCAACATGCAGTTGAGTTCACAGACGGGGCAGTGCGTCTAGTGTCAGGGTGGTGTGTGCAGACGGAGTCTTTATGTAAGGTGTCTGTCTCGAGCAGATGCCTGGCCCGGGGCAGTGTGATACGCCACCACTACCACTGGTACACGGGCATACCTGCTACTCTCATTAAGCTGCCGATGCTCTCATCCCCCAAGTTATTCACTCCAAGAATGGTCAGATGTTTTGATTGGAAACCCACTTCCCTGGATGTGAGATATGTTTGTGTTGTGAATAGTGAATCCCACGCTGAATGAAAGGGTTTGACAACATGCAGGACCCAAATAAATACAAAGGATGTAATAATGATCACAACGTGTGCAGAAGAAGGGTCTCGACCCGAAACGTCACCTATTCCTTCGCTCCATAGACGCTGCCTCACCCGCTGAGTTTCTCCAGCATTTTTGGCTACCTACAATATATGTGCAGAAATCCACATATAGAGTGATACAGTGTGGAAACAGGCCCTTCGGCCCATCTTGCCCACACCGGCCCACATGTCCCAGCTACACTAGTCCCACCTGCCTGCACTTGGTCCATATCCCTCCAAACCTGTCCTATCCATGTACCTGTCTAACTGTTTCTTAAACGTTGGGATAGTCCCAGCCTCAACTACCTCCTCTGGCAGCTCGTTCCATACACCCACCACCCTCTGTGTAAAAAAAGTACCCCTCGGATTCCTATTAAATCTTTCCCCCTTCACTTTGAACTCATGTCCTCTGGTCCTCGATTCCCCTACTCTGGGCAAGAGACTCTGTGCATCCATCCGATCTATTCCTCTCATGATTTTGTACATCATTATGAGAAATAGATGGGGTTTAATTTTAAAGGCCATTAATTGTGAACTTGCAGTAAGAATGAAGAGTGTTTAATGGTGGCATGGACTGGCAACAGAACAATGGACCGGCCCATTGACACAGTAACACAAATACATGTAGAATCATCAGGAATTCAATAAATTAATACATTAATAAATTAAGTTACAATAGATAACTAGTCCATGATAGTACAATCCAAAGTTCATGTGATACGAGAAGAATTAGGCCATTCGGCCCATCGTCTACTCCGCCATTCAATCATGGCTGATCTACCTCTCCCTCCTAACCCCATTCTCCTGCCTTCTCCCCGTAACCCCTGGCACCCTGACGTCCGCAGTGTAACCCAAGACACAGTCCGTAGAACATCAGTTGCTGAGGTCAATGTTGTGCAGCGTTCAAGAGCCTGATGGTTGTTGGGAAGAAGCTGTCCTTGAACCTGGGGGCCACAGTTTTCAGGCTCCTGTACCTTCTTCCTGATGGAAGCAGCGAGATGAGAGCGTGGCCAGGGTGGTGTGGGTCTCTGATGATGCTGGCTGCCCTTTTGAGGCAGCGACTCCTGTAGATCCCTTCGATGGTGGGGAGGTCAGTACTGGGATGGACCGGGCAGTGTCCACCACTCTGTGCAGTCTCCTTCATTCTTCTCCAATCTGCCCCCACCTCAGTGCAAGTTTCTTTCACGGCCTCTGGTGGCCTCGGTCGAGACAATAGACAATAGGTGCAGGAGTAGGCCACAAGGCCCTTCGAGCCAGCACCGCCATGCAATGTGATCATGGCTGATCATCCACAATCAGTAACCTTGTAAAGCTATGCTGCACTCCCTCAATAGTAAGAATGTCCTTCCTCAAATTAGGGGACCAAAACTGCACACAATACTCCAGGTGTGGTCTCACCAGGGCCCTGTACAACTGCAGAAGGACCGTTTTGCTCCTATATACTCAACTCCTCTTGTTATGAAGGCCAACATGCCATTGGCTTTCTTCACTGCCTGCTGTTGCTGCATGCTTACTTTCATAGACTGATGAACAAGGACCCCGTGACCAGACACCTGCCCAGGTAACTGTGCCCTCTAGTTTTAGAATCCTCTACACTGGGAAAATGTCCGTGCCCCTCATGATCTTGTACACCTCAATAAGGTCACCCCTCAGCGTCCTGCACCCCAAAGAAAACAGTCCCAGCCCCTCCACCCCCACAGACGGCTGTGGAGGCCGTGTCAGTGGGTATATTTTAGGCAGAGATAGATAGACTCTTGATCAGTACGGGTGTCAGGGGTTATGGGGAGAAGGCAGGAGAATGGGGTTAGGAGGGTGAGATAGATCAGCCATGATTGAATGGTGGAGCAGACTAGTTGGGCCGAATGGCCTGATTGTGCTCCTAGAACTTGTGAACTCTCCCTGTAACTCAAGCCCACAGACCCAGGTAACATCCAGGTGAATCTCCATTGCAGCATTTACAACTTAACGCCACCTTCCAGTAACCGGGCAACTGGAAGTGGACACAGTGTTCCCAGTGTGGTCGCGCCAACAACGTACAGCTCCATCATCATGTCCTAACGGTTCTACTCAATGCTCTTCCCAATGACAACAGGAGATTGGACGAGTACCCCTGGATATATGAAAAAAACACGTTGAAGATGTCAAGGAAACTAATGAGAAACAACCTTACAACACAAATATTGTCCTTGTCTACAGAGGATGCAGGGAGCTTCCCATAAACAGGTTGGGAATTGTAGGCAGGGATGCTCTGGGGATAGTCACCAGAGCGGGGATAATTGCAGAGTGGGTGGAGCTCTGGTTCCCAATAGACATCCAGACAGGCATGTCTGTACCAGTGGCTGCTGCAGCAGTTGCTGCACTGCCCTCAGCCTGACACACTCACCCCGACACACTCACCCCGACACGCTCACCCCGACACGCTCACCCCGACACGCTCACCCCGACACGCTCACCCCGACAAGCTCACCCCGACACGCTCACCCCGACACGCTCACCCCGACACGCTCACCCCGACACGCTCACCCCGACACGCTCACCCCGACACGCTCACCCCGACACGCTCACCCCGACACGCTCACCCCGACACGCTCACCCCGACACGCTCACCCCGACACGCTCACCCCGACACGCTCACCCCGACACCCTCACCCCGACACGCTCACCCCGACACGCTCAGCCCGACACGCTCAGCCCGACACGCTCACCCCGCCACGCTCACCCCGTCACGCTCACCCCGACACGCTCACCCCGACACGCTCACCCCGACACGCTCACCCCGACACGCTCACCCCGACACGCTCACCCCGACACGCTCACCCCGACACGCTCACCCCGACACCCTCACCCCGACACCCTCACCCCGACACGCTCACCCCGACACGCTCAGCCCGACACGCTCAGCCCGACACGCTCACCCCGACACGCTCACCCCGCCACGCTCACCCCGACACGCTCACCCCGACACACTCACCCCGACACACTCACCCCGACACTCTCACCCCGACACACTCACCCCGACACACTCACCCCGACACACTCACCCCGACACACTCACCCCGACACTCACCCCGACACACTCACCCCGACACACACACCCCGACACACTCACCCCGACACACTCACCCCGACACACTCACCCCGACACTCTCACCACGACACTCTCACCCCGACACACTCACCCCGACACACTCAGCCCGACACACTCAGCCCGACACACTCAGCCCGACACACTCACCCCGACACACTCACCCCGACACACTCACCCGACACACTCACCCCGACACACTCAGCCCGACACACTCAGCCCGACACACTCACCCCGACACACTCAGCCCGACACACTCACCCCGACACACTCAGCCCGACACACTCAGCCCGACACACTCAGCCCGACACACTCACCCCGACACACTCAGCCCGACACACTCAGCCCGACACACTCACCCCGACACACTCAGCCCGACACACTCAGCCCGACACACTCAGCCCGACACACTCAGCCCGACACGCTCAGCCCGACACGCTCACCCCGACACGCTCACCCCGACACGCTCACCCCGACACGCTCAGCCCGACACGCTCAGCCCGACACGCTCAGCCCGACACGCTCAGCCCGACACGCTCAGCCCGACAAGCTCAGCCCGACACGCTCACCCCGACACGCTCACCCCGGCACGCTCACCCCGGCACGCTCAGCCCGACACGCTCAGCCCGACACGCTCAGCCCGACACACTCAGCCCGACACGCTCAGCCCGACACGCTCACCCCGACACGCTCAGCCCGGCACGCTCAGCCTGACACACTCACCCCGACACGCTCACCCCGACACGCTCACCCCGACAAGCTCACCCCGACACGCTCACCCCGACACGCTCACCCCGACACACTCACCCTGACACGCTCAGCCTGACACACTCACCCTGACACACTCAGCCTGACACAGGGCCTGAGATCCATGCAAGGTCTATATTATTGCAAAATGCCAACTCTCAGTACAGTTCAGTTTATTGTCAACGAGGTGCAGTGAAGAGCGTTTGTTGCGCGCTAACCAGTCAGCGGAAAGTCTACACATGATTTAGAAATGTTACACAAATTTTAGATTAAAAAAATCAAGTCTGCAATTTATCCCATCAGATAAAGCATAAAAAGAAGTTTAATTTGACACCTAATTCACTTTCATATCTTCAGTATTAAAAAAGTTATGGCCATTTTCATACTCGGAAATTAGCATCTTGTTCCCCATTGCCTTTTCCATTGACTTAACACAATAGTTGTGATCTAGGACAGTTAAAAGCCCATAACTTTCTTAAAAATTAAGATAACTGAAATACATTTTCAGTTATTATAGATTGAAGCATTCTGAAACAAATATACTTACTTGGATGACCTGAAATTAAAGCATATAATTAGTTAGTTACCCAATTGTAACTAATTACAAAATTCAATTACTAGATCTAAACATCTATCCATTTCTTAAGAAAAGATTAACATTTTTAAATAGCCTAAGTATCCAAATAACATTCACACAAGAATTCACAATAGAACATGATTTTTAAATCTCATTGTCATGACTTTATAGGCCGGTATGGAAGGAATTTAGTGTTTAATTCCCGTAAATTAATGGCCATTTAAATCATCTTGCGAGTGGGATTTTGTGGAACGCGATTGATTGGAACGTTGCGGTTGCGGTGAATTTAAACCCCATATCAGCAGGTAAAATACTGCCAGTTCATATGGGGCCTAAATCACCTTTTCGCAACGTAAAATGTGGATTAAGGTCATCGTAAGAAGCACGTTTATATGTAAAATAAACGGCTTTCCTTTAGCTGTCCCGTACGTGATATCCGTCCCGTTGTCGGCGTTGACGGCATTAGAAGTGGATTTTTATTTTACTCCAGCGCTGAAATTGTCCCGCGCTTTAAAAAAAAAAATTCACAGAACGGCAGTCGGAACAATTCTTCAGCATTATCTAGCACCCTGCAAAGATATATATTGGACAGGCAGGAGAAAAAACCCACTTTAACCCCGCCCCCTCCCCATCAAAGGCGCCAAAGTCGCGCACACGGCCAGTGACAGAACTGCAGTGTCGCTGAAGGTGAGTTTTGTAACATACCTACATGATTACAATCGAGCCGTCCACAGTGTACGGATTGTGCGGCTCGGTGGAGCAGTGGTTGAGTTGCTGCCTCACGGCGCCAGAGACTACGGGTGCTGTCTGTACGGAGTTTGTACGTTCTCCCCGTGACCCGAGTGGGTTTTCTCCGGGTGCTCCAGTTTCCTCCCACATTCCAAAGACGTACAGGTTTGTAGGTTAATTGGCTTGGTGTAAATGTATGTTGTCTCTAGTGTGTGTAGGATAGTGTTAGTGAGTGGGGATCGCTGGTCGGCGCGGACTCGGTGGGCCGAAGGGCCTGTTTCCGCGCTGTAGCTCTAAACTAAACTAAATTAAACGAAACAGTCTGTAATTCAGAGATCCTTTGTTACAGAGTTGTTCGGGATGAGTGGTGACATGGACCCTTGCGTTATTCTCCAGCCTCCCAAGACACGGAGCTATTGGGAAATGCAGACGGCTTTGACAGTCAACAATCTCCAATCCACATCCGACACTGTTGGATCATGTGTGAACGATGCAGCATTGTTGGGTAACTCTCCCAGGAACAAACACTCCTGGTCTCCCACTCCCCCAACACCAACCATATTGCAACACCAGGCCATGACCAGATGCCTTGTGGATCAGCTGGAGGGTGTAGAGATAGTGTGGGTATCCAGTAATGTGCAGCTGGGATTAGTGTAGGCAGGAACTGCAGATGCTGCTTTACACCCAAGATAGACACAAAATGCTGGAGGAACTCGGTGGGACAGGCAGTGTCTCTGGAGAGAAGGAATGGGTGACGTTTCGGAACCTTCAGCATCACCCATTCTTTCTCTGCAGAGATGCTGCCTGTCCCACTGAGTTACTCCAGCGTTTTGTGCCTGTCTGGAGCAACAGAGTTGACCTGAAGCAGTCCAGTCCAGTCCAGTCCAGTCCAGTCTAATTTAGTTTAGTTTCGAGATACAGCGCGGAAACCCAGCGAGTCCGCACCAAAGATGTTTAATTTTGACAATAAAGACTGGCCTTGACTGTGCTGATGGTTTGTGTGGAGTGATGCTGTGGGGGTCTAGAGGCAGGGTGGGTGACAGAGAGAGGGAACTGCAGCCAGGATCAGGGTGGGGACTGCTCGGCGTCCTGCATCTAATTGTGACTGTCCCTGCACTGACTGAAGATGAAAGAGAGAGTGGAACTGTGAACGCATCTGACAATGACTGACACACACGTTAGACGCTTGGAGCTATTTCCCTCTGCTCTCTGTCCTAGCCAAAGATCTTTGGTCTACGCGACTCCCTCTGAAGCTGACGGCAGGTGTGGCTTGTGTGGTCTGTGAAGTAAACAAACCTAGACAAAGGTGCTGGAGAAACTCAGCGGGTGCGGCAGCATCTCTGGAGCAAAGGAAATAGGCAATGTTTCGGGCCGAAACGTTGCCTATTTCCTTCTGGGTTTCATCCCGAAACGTTGCCTATTTCCTTCTGGGTTTCGTCCCGAAACGTTGCCTATTTCCTTCGCTCCATAGATGCTGCTGCACCAGCTGAGTTTCTCCAGCACTTTTGTCTACCTTCGATTTTACAGCATCTGCAGTTCCTTCTTGAACAAGTATACAAACCTGGCAGGTAAGTATAAATGTGGTGATTCAAATCAGCTTGTGTAGGAAGGAATCGTAGCTGCTGGTTTACATTGAAGATTGACACAAAATAGGGTCATATTCATAGAGTGTTACAGCGTGGAAACTGGCCCTTCCACCCAACTTGCCCACACCGGCCAACATGTCCCATCTACACTAGTTCCACCTGCCTGCACTTGGTCCATATCCCTCCAAACCTGTCCTATCCATGTACCTGTCCAACTGTTTCTTAAACATTGGGATAGTCCCAGCCTCAACTACCTCCTCTGGCATCCTCTTCATCCATTTCACCACCAACTTCCATCCGGCACTCAAATATACTTGGACCATTTCCGACATTTCCCTACCATTCCTTGACCTCACCATCTCTATTGCAGGTGATACACTCCTGACTGACATCCACTACAAACCAACTGACTCCCACAGCTACCTGGACTATTCTTCCTCCCACCCTGCTTCCTGTAAGGACTCCATCCCCTATTCCCAATTCCTCCGTCTACGCCGCATCTGCTCCCAGGATGAGGTGTTCCACACCAGGACATCACAAATGTCCTCGTTCTTCAGAGAACGGGGTTTCCCCTCCCCCACTATAGATGAGGTTCGCACCAGGGTCTCTTCCATACCCCGCAACACTGCCCTCTCTCCCCATTCCCCCACTCACAACAAGGGCCGAGTCCCCCTGGTCCTCACCTTTCACCCCACCAGCCAGCGCATACAACAGATAGTCCTCCGCCAGTTTCGTCACCTCCAACGTGACCCCTCCACTCGCCACATCTTCCCATCTCCCCCCCTGTCTGCCTTCCGCAAAGACCGCTCCCTCCGCAACTCCCTCGTCAATTCTTCCCTTCCCTCCCGCTCCACCCCTTCCCCGGGCACTTTCCCTTGCAACCGCAAGAGATGCTATACTTGTCCCTTCACCTCCCCCATCCACTCCTTTCGGGGACCCAAGCAGTCATTCCAGGTCCGACAGAGGTTCACCTGCACCTCCTCCAACCTCATCTACTGCGTCCGTTGCTCCAGATGCCAGCTGATCTACATCGGTGAGACCAAGCGGAGGCTAGGCGATCGTTTCGCTGAACACCTCCGCTCGGTCCGCAATAACCAACCCGACCTCCCGGTGGCTCAGCACTTCAACTCCCCCTCCCATTCCGTA
>CAUPSL010000154.1:35000-51259 GCA_963514005.1 Raja brachyura
GTCCCACCTGCCTGTGCTTGGTCCATATCCCTCCAAGGGATATTCTGTCCTATCCATGTACCTGTCTAACTGTTTCGTACATCTGTTGGACATCCGGTGGCGCTGCTGCTAGCTGCCTCCGCCCACGGTTTGGCTGTCTTTTTTTATTTTGTTGTTTAGAGTGTGTCTTTTAGATTTGTTCCTGTATTTTATGTGGGGGAGTGGGGTAGGGTAAGGGGGGAACCGTCCTTCAGTCACTTCCTGGCGAGGATGCGGCTATTATCCGAGTCGCGTCCTCGCCCCCCCCCCCCCCGCGGCCCACCAGCGGGATTGGCGCGGCCTTTCCTGCCGGGACCGGACCAGAGGTTGAGCAGTGGCGGCGGCGAGGCGCTGGAAACGTCACGGAGCGGACGAGGCCTTCCCGGGATCGCTGCTTGGAGCTCCGGAGAGTTGGGCCGCTGCTCCAACATGGCGGAGCTGTGGGCGGCGCTGACCTCGACATCGCGGAGTCCTGGGACCCTTTGCCGGGGGTCGCCAGCGTGAAACTCCGCCCAGCGTGGCCTGTGGACATCGGGAGCCGCGGACTCCGGTGGAAGGTGGAAGGTGGAAGGTGGGTGACGAGAGGTTCCCGGCGAGAGGGCCTGAACATCGGGCCACCCGTAGCGGCGACTACAGGGTGCTCTGGAGCCCGCGGCCACGGGTGAACATCAGGGAACATCGGCGAGGAGATTGACTGGACTTTGGTTCCTTCCCTCACAGAGGGGAACTTTGGTGCTGCTGTGGGGATGTGTGTGTTGTGGGCCATCGTGTTCTGTGTTCTGTGTTTTTTTTAATATATATATATTTTTGTATGACTGTAAGGGAAAAATAATTTTGTTGGCTCTTCGTTGAAGACAATGACAATAAATTAAATCAAATCAATCAAATCACGTGTTGGGATAGTCCCAGCCTCAACTACCTCCTCTGGCAGCTCGTTCCATACACCCACCACCCTCTGTGTGGAAAAGTAATCGCTCAGATTCCTATTAAATCCTTTCCCCTTCACCTTGAACCTGTGTCCTCTGGTGCTCGATTCCCCTATTCTGGGCAAGAGACTCTGTGCGTCGACCCGATCTATTCCTCTCATGATGTTATACACATTAATGTGTATAATGGTTTTATCCAGGTTAAATTTTCTACAGTATACGGTAAAACTGAGTGTGTCAGAGTTAGTGCCCTCTCCTGGTGTTAGCTGGGACTGTGTGTGAAAGTGTACACACTGAATCGACCAACCTTGTCCTGGGAATCTTCTGGAAGATTTCTTTTGTCTATGCCACTAAAACAACTTCGTCAAATTTAAGGCCGGCTTGATTATAGTTACTCAAAGATGGGAAGTGATGATTTTGACCAGAACAAGGTACGACTCTTTGGGCAACTACTCACGTCACATGTCGACATGTCGGGGGGTGAAGCCTGTACGGTCGTGAGTAGTCGCCCAAAGAGTCGTACCTTGTTCTGGTCGTCGCTGAATTTTCAACACGTTGAACATTTTTCGCCACCTGCTGTGACTATGACGGGTGCCGGCAAGTCGTCGAAAAAAATCACATAAGTGGGACAGGCCCTTCAGAGATACAGCATGGAAACAGGCCCTTCAGCCCACCGAGTCCGTGCCGACCAGCGATCCCCGCACACTAACACTATCCTACACACACTAGGGACAATTTACATTTATACCAAGCCAATTAACCTACAAACCTGTATGTCTTTGGAGTGTGGGAAGAAACCGGAGATCCTGGGGAAAACCCACGCAGGTCACTGGGAGGACGTACAAACTCCATGGAGACAGCAGCTGTAGTCGGCATCGAACCCGGTTCTCTGGCGAGGTCAGCAGTAGCTCTACTTCTGCGCCACTGTGATTCCCAGTTTATTGGAGAAATGCTGGAGTAACTCAGCGGGTCAGGCAGCATCTGTGGAGAACATGGATAGGTGACGTTTCTGGTCGGGACCCTTCTTCAAACTCGTGGTGTCAGCTGCAACAAGTTTCTAAAGACAAGAGAGGGTCAAGAGCTTCAAATTCCTGGGCGTGCACATCTGTGAAGATCTCTCCTGGTCCCAGAACGCTGATGCAATTGTAAAGAAAGCACATCAGCGCCTCTACTTCCTGAGAAGATTACCGAGAGTCGGTTTGTCAAGGAGGACTCTCTCTAACTTCTACAGGTGTACAGTAGAGACCTTGCTGACCGGGTGCATCGTGGCTTGGTTCGGCAACTTGAGCGCCCTGGAGAGGAAAAGACTACAAAAAGTAGTAAACACTGCCCAGTCCGTCATCGGCTCTGACCTTCCTTCCATCGAGGGGATCTATCGCAGTCACTGCCTCAAAAAAGCTGGCAGCATCATCAAGGACCCACACCATCCTGGCCACACACTCATCTCCCTGCTACCTTCAGGTAGAAGGTACAGGAGCCTGAGGACTGCAACGACCAGGTTCAGAAATAGCTACTTCCCCACAGCCATCAGGCTATTAAACCTGGCTCGGGCAAAACTCTGAACATTAATATCCCTCCATCTGTTATTTGCACTTTATCAGTTTATTTATTCATGTGTGTATTTACGTACATAGTGGTATATGGACACACTGATCTGTTCTGTAGTCAATGCCTACTATGTTCTGTTGTGCTGAAGCAAAGCAAGAATTTCATTGTCCTATCAGGGACACACGACAAGAAACTCCTTTGACTTTGACTTGACTTTGATCTGATCACTGTTTCAAAATGAGACAAGACCCAGAAAAGATGAGGATTGATTTTTGTGAAGGCTCTTGGTTCTATTTTAATGAATTCACAGGACCGGTTGCCGGCAAGTGTGGCCACAGGTGGATAGGCTGGTGGAGAGAGCGTTTGCCACACTGCCCTTCATCACACGGAACTGAGTACAGACGTTTGGACATTACGTTATAATTGTTCAAGATGTTGACGAGGCCACACATGGAATACTTCAGTGGTTTCAAAGGTCTTTTATTGTCACGTGTACTAATTAAGGTACAGTGATATGCAAATTAGCGAACAGCCATACGAATAAAAGCAACAAGACACACTAGAGTCATACAGAACGGAAACAGGCCCTTCGGCCCAACTTGCCCACCCCGGCCAACAATGTCCCAGCTACACGAGTCCAACCTTCCTGCGCTTGGTCCATATGCCTCCAAACCTGTCCTAACCATCTACTTGTCTAATTGTTTCTTAAATGTTGGGATAGTTCCAGCCTCAACTACCTCCTCTGGCAGCTCGTTCCATACACTTTGTGTGAAGATGTTACCCCTCAGATTCCTATTAAATCTTTCCCCTTCACCTTGAATCCATGTCCTCTGGTCCTCGATTCCCTTACTCTGGGCAAGGGACTCGTCTACACGATCTATTCCTCTCATGATTTTGTACATTTAGTTCGGTTTTGTTCACTGGGCTACAGGAATTATGTCATTAAGCTGGAAAGAGTGCAGAGACGTTTACAAGGATATTGAAATAAAGAAACGTCACCACAGATGCTGCCTGACCCGCTGAGTTACTCCAGCACTCTGTGAAACGTCACCTATCCATGTTCTCCACAGATGCTGCCTGACCCGCTGAGTTACTCAAGCACTCTGTGAAACGTCACCTATCCATGTTCTCCACAGATGCTGCCTGACCCGCTGAGTTACCCCAGAATGTTGTGTCTGAGTCCAGGATGTTGCCAGGACTCGAGGGCCTAAGCTAGAGGCAGAGGTTGAGCAGGCTGAGCAGTTCCATGGAGTGCACCACGTTGCCAGGCCCCACAGACCCAGGCCCCACAGACCCAGGCCCCACAGACCCGGGCCCCACAGACCCAGGCCCCACAGACCCAGGCCCCACAGACCCAGGCCCCACAGACCCAGGCCCCACAGACCCAGGCCCCACAGACCCAGGCCACAGACCCAGGCCCCACAGACCCAGGCCCCACAGACCCAGGCCCCACAGACCCAGGCCCCACAGACCCAGGCCCCACAGACCCAGGCCCCACAGACCCAGGCCCCACAGACCCAGGCCCCACAGGCCCAGGCCACACAGACCCAGGCCCCACAGACCCAGGCCCCACAGACCCAGGCCACAGACCCAGGGCATACAGGCAGTTGTTAAAGAAGGAACTGCAGATGCTGGAGAATCGAGGGTTACACAAAAAGCTGGAGAAACTCAGCGGGTGCAGCAGCATCTAAGGAGCGAAGGAGATAGGCGACGTTTCGGGTCGAGACCCTTCTTCAGACTCACACTGATTGCATTCCTTGTTGTCACCTTCCCCGAACTAACAATGATCCATTCTACATATTTGTAGACTTCACTCCCTCTGATCTATTGTTTTCACACCTTACCCTTCCATATCTCTCCTTTCCCTCTCCCCTGAATGTCAGTGTGAAGAAGGGTCTCGACCCAAAATGTCACACATTCCATCTCTCGAGATGCTGCCTGTCCCGCTGAGTTACTCCAGCATTTTGTGTCTGTCAGCATCTGCAGTTCCTTCCTACACAAAATGAGAGACAGAGAGGGAGAGGGAGAAAGAGACAGAGAGGGAGAAAGAGGGAGAGAGACAGAGAGGGAGGGGAAGAGGGAGAGGGAGGGGGAGAGGGAGAGTGAGTGAGAGAGAGAGAGACAGACAGAGCGGGAAAGAGAGGGAGAGAGAGGGATAGGGAAAGAGAAGGAGAAAGGGAGAGAGAGGGAGAGAGAGAGAAAGAAATAAAATTGAAAAATAATAAATCTGGCAGTGCTGGTCAGGCAGCATCTATGGAGGGAATGGACGGACGATGATTCAGGCCGGTACCATTCTTGGGACACATGACCTACTGAGTTCCTCCGGCACTTTGTGTTTTGTTCAGGGTTCCGTTGCCTGCAGTTCCTGGTGTCACCAGGGTCAGTGAGCAGTGTTGTGTCTACGTGGCTCTGCTCAGAGGAGCACAGCAGCCAGGCAAAGCAGCAGCATTGTGAATAACTTCCCACAAAGGCAGCAGTCCATTAGTAGGACAAGGCCAGCACAGAGCAGGACCGGCCACAGGTGACCAAGGAAGGGTGGAGGCCATGATGAAATCCCATCCTTGGTCATCTGTTGCCGACCCTAATTTGTTCCAACTTAATCCTGCCTCTAGAGTGTCACCTCCCCCGTTACTCTCAGCCTGAAGAAGGGTCCCGACCTGAAACGTCACCTCTCCATATTCTCCACAGATGCTGCCTGACCCGCTGAGTTACTCCAGCACTCTGTGAAACGTCACCTATCCATGTTCTCCACAGATGCTGCCTGACCCGCTGAGTTACTCCAGCACTCTGTGAAACGTCACCTATCCATGTTCTCCACAGATGCTGCCTGACCCGCTGAGTTACTCCAGCACTCTGTGAAACGTCACCTATCCATGTTCTCCACAGATGCTGCCTGACCCGCTGAGTTACTCCAGCACTCTGTGAAACGTCACCTATCCATGTTCTCCACAGATGCTGCCTGACCCGCTGAGTTACTCCAGCACTCTGTGAAACGTCACCTATCCATGTTCTCCACAGATGCTGCCTGACCCGCTGAGTTACTCCAGCACTCTGTGTCTGTCTTTGGTATAAACCAGCATCTGCAGTTCCTTCCTACAATCAATTAGGGTTGGTGAGTTCTAAATGCTATAATTACTAATTGTTGTTTCAATTGAAGAAAATCAGCCCTTCACTTGGAGCAATGTGGCAAGTTCTAGTCTTGGTAAAGTTTCCACAAGCAGATAAATGGCATAAAGTTCACCAAATATAGGAGTAACTCAGCGGGTCAGGCAGCATCTGTGGAGAACATGGATAGGTGACGTTTCACAGAGTGCTGGAGTAACTCAGCGGGTCAGGCAGCATCTGTGGAGAACATGGATAGGTGACGTTTCGGGTCGCGACTCTTCTTCAGACTGAGAGTCAGGGGATAAGGGAAACGAGAGATATAGACGGTGATATAGAGAGGTATAGAACAAATGAATGAAAGATATGCAAAAAGCAATGATGACCAAGGAAGATGGAGCCCACAATGGCCCATTGTTGGCTGTGGGCTAGGTGATAACGAGTTATACGGACAGTGAAACTAGTACGGCGACTAGGGTGGAGGAGGGACAGAGAGAGAGGGAATGCCGGGAACTTGGAGTTAGGGTCGTAAGGTCATAAGCGATAGGAGCAGAATTAGACCATTCAGCCCAATATGTCTACTCCACCATTCAATTACGGCTGATCTATCTCTCCCTCCTGACCCCATTCTCCTGCCTTCTCCCCGTAACCCTGACACCCGGACTAATCAAGAATCTGTCTATCTCTGCTCTAATGAATAAACCTGGGAACTTGCTCCTGGGTCCCGGGTTGGATCCCGGCCTCGGGTGCTATCTGTGTGGAGTTTGCATGCTCTCCCTGTGACCGCGTGGGCTGCCTGCAACACTCCGTAGATGCACCACCGGGTTCATTAGCTGCTGTAACTTGCCCTTCAGTATAAGCGGGGGGCCAAATTAATCAAATGTTCACCGCACCTCGGTGCACGTGATAATAAACTAAACAAACACTTAGTAAATTATCGAGGGAGTGGATGGACACGTGAGAGAGAGCAACGCCACCCGCTAACGGACATCTCTGCGCTGACAGACCAGCACGGAGTTGCTGCCTCACAGCGCCAGAGACCCGGGTTCCATCCTGACTACGGGTGCTGTCTGTACGGAGTTTACACGTTCTCCCCGTGGGGTTTCTCCGGGTGCTCCGGTTTCCTCCCCCACTCCAAACGCATACAGATTGGAAGGTTAATTGGCTTCTGTAAATGGTAAACTGACCCCTGGCCGGGGATCGTCAGTGAGGAGGTCCGACTGCCGGCCTGCGGACAGTAACATCGTGAAGCCACGGTCTCCGGTTGGAAAGTGCCCGCTCGGGACCTCCAAGCCACGGATGTGTTTGTCCGTCCCAACATCAGAGTTTGGATTATCCTGACGAGAGGGCCTGCACATGGGGCCGTCTGTAGCGGTGACTACAGAGGGTCTATGGCCCCGACCACGGGTGGACAAAGGACGAGGACCGGCTGAACTTTGTGCTGTCCACCCCAGTGAAGAACGCTGTGGTGGATGTTTGTGTTAAATTCTGTTGTGCATTGTGTGTTCTTTTTAAGTGTATCGCTGCTGGCAAATTCATTTCACTGCATGTGATGAATAAAATTAACTTTGATTAGTGTGTAGGATAGTGCTAGCGTACGGGGTGATCGCTGGTGGGCGCAGACTGGGTGAGTCGAAGGGCCGGTTTGTACCATGTCTCTCAAGTCTAAAGATTGTATCTCTAGAGGCTAAAGTGAACAGAGTGCTGATAATGACCAGGGAACATGATAAACACCAACACCAGGGGAATCAAAATATGGGCAATAAAGAAATCATTGCCCATTGAAACGACAAAGTCTCCAGTGCAACCAAGACTGTGGATACTTGGCACTTTAGTTGGTGGGATGGGATAAATTATTGCCACCTGTGACAAGTCAGAGTCAAATTCTTCGTTTGTATCCGCAAGGTATGCAAAGAGTCGCTATATAAAGGGCGATGACAAAGTTACAGAGTCCCCCTTTGTTCTTTAGTTTACAGTGATTGAGAGACACACACAAACCACAACTGTGGGCCTCTGGAATGTATACTAATTATGTTAGGTGAATGATTGGGAAAGGTGGGTGTAATTGTAGTTGTTGCGGTTACGCTGGTGATCAGATTGTGCATCCTGAGCAAGTCATGCATTCCTTACTGTTGTATAACACAACCTTACACTTCTCAAACATTGTTTAGTTACAGTTTAGAGATACAGCGCGGAAACAGGCCCTTCGGCCCACCGAGTCCATGCCAACCAGCGATCCCCGCACACTAGCACTATCCTACACACACCAGGGACAATTTACATTTTATACCAAGCCAATTAACCTACAAACCTGCACGTCTTTGGAGTTTGGGAGGAAACTGGAGCACCCGGTGAAAACCCATGCAGGTCACAGGGAGAACGTACAAACTCCGTACAGACAGCGCCCGTAGTCGGGATGGAACCTGGGTCTCTGGCGCTGTGAGGCAGCAACTCTACCGCTGTGCCACCGTGCCGCCAAGTTCAGGGTCAACTTTCCAAGGGCCACAGGTGAGTAACTGCACATCTTATTGTTGTACAAAGTGGAAACATTACAACACTGTAACGTGCTGGAGGAAAGGGTTCATTGTTGAACCTGAGAGATTTGATCGTGCAGTTACAATAACCCAGAGGAACTGCAGCTGCTGGTTTAACCAGAAAAAAAGGCAAAATGCTGGAGTAACTCAGCAGGTCAGGCAGCATCTGTGGAGAACGTGGATAGGTGACGTTTCACAGAGTGCTGGAGTAACTCAGCGGGTCAGGCAGCATCTGTGGAGAACATGGATAGGTGACGTTTCGCAGAAGACATGAGATTAAAAGATAAAAGCTCTTGAGATGAGAACAGAATAACTAGTTTAGTTCAGTTATTCTCACGTGCACCACATTGAGTTCCTCCAGCATTTTGTGTTTTGTTGAGAATTTATTATATATTTGTTAGTTTAGTTTATTGTCCTGTGTACTGAGGTACAGTGAAAAGCATTTGTTGCGTGCTAACCAGTCAGCGGAAAGACAATACATGATTACAATCGAGCCGTCCACAGTGTACAGATACATGATAAGGGAATGACGTTTAGTGCCAGGTCAAGCCAGCAATGTCTTGATTAAAGATAGTCTGAGGGTCTCCAATGAGGGAGATGGGAGCTCGGGACTGGGCAGCACGATAGAGTTGCTGCCTCACAGCTCCAGAGACCCAGTTTCGATCTGGACTACGGGTGCTGTCTGTACTGAGTTTGCACGTTCTCCCTGTGACTGCGTGGGTTTTCTCCGAGATCTTCCGTTTTCTCCAACACTCCAAAGACGTGCAGGTTTGCAGGTTAAGTGGCTTGGTGTAAATGTAAATTGTCCCTGGTGTGTGTAGGATAGTGTTGGTGTGCGGGGATCACTGGTCGGCGCGGACTCGGTGGGCCGAAGGGCCTGTTTCCGCGCTGTAGCTCTAAACTAAACTAAAACAAACTAACTGTTCTCCAGTTGGTGTTTAAGAAAGAACTGCAAATGCTGGAAAAATTGAAGGTAGACCAAAAATACTGGTGAAACTCAGCAGGTGAGGCAGCATCTATGGAGAGGAGGAATTGGTGACGTTTCGGGTCGAGACCCTTCATGACAAGAGGATTTCAGTATAGGAGTAAAGAGGTTCTTCTGCAGTTGTATAGGGCTCTGGTGAGACCACATCTGGAGTATTGTGTACAGTTTTGGTCTCCTAATTTGAGGATAGACATCCTTGTGATTGAGGCAGTGCAGCGTAGGTTCACGAGATTGATCCCTGGGATGGCGGGACTGTCATATGAGGAAAGATTGAAAAGACTAGGCTTGTATTCACTGGAGTTTAGAAGGATGAGGGGATATCTTATAGAAACATATAAAATTATAAAAGGACTGGACAAGCTAGATGCAGGAAAAATGTTCCCAATGTTGGGCAAGTCCAGAACCAGGGGCCACAGTCTTAGAATAAAGGAGAAGCCATTTAAGACTGAGGTGAGAAAAAACTTTTTCACCCAGAGAGTTGTGAATCTGTGGAATTCCCTGCCACAGAGGGCAGTGGAGGCCAAGTCACTGGATGGATTTAAGAGAGAGTTAGATAGAGCTCTAGGGGCTGGTGGAGTCAAGGGATATGGGGAGAAGGCAGGCACGGGTTATTGATTGGGGGACGATAAGCCATGATCACAATGAATGGTGGTGCTGGCTCGAAGGGCCGAATCAATAACCCATGCCTGCCTTCTCCCTATATCCCTCCTCCTGCATGTATTTTCTATGTTTTTATGTTTCAGAAACTTCGCCAATTGTCATAGATGCTGCCTCACCGGCTGAGTTTCTCCAGCATTTTTTGTCTGCTCTCCAGTTGGTGGTGGGGTGGCTCAGTTGTGATAGTGAAATGTGAATCCAGAGGAAGGAATGTAAGTGGAAGGGTAGGGGGCAGAGGGAAGAAAAATAGGTGAGTGGGGAGGAAGGGAGGTGGTTTATGTAAAATTAGAGAATGCAATGTTCCTACTGTTGTGCTGTGGAGCTGCGTTCACTGAAGCAAGGTAGCTTGAGAGGTGAAGCTTGTAATTGATGGAAGATATCGATAAAAAATACAGGTACATCTATATAATTAAAAATGTCATCTTGACTACTTCCTGTCTGCATTGTATATTGATTTTAGAAAAAACACTGCCATATATCTCTATGAATTTTGGCCATCTTACTCACAGTCCTCCTCCGCTGAGCAGGCCCCGAGGATTATTCCCATCGATGAAAAATAAAAAAGTTATGAGTGTTTAAAAAACCTTGAGATCCTCTCGCCTGTCAATCACAGCAGTGAAGGTAACGCCCCTTCCGGGGAGGGGGCAGGCCTATAAAACCCCAGATGCCTGGACGTGACAGTCTCTCTGCAAGATCGCGAGGGAGAGGCCACGACTCTCATTCTGCTGTGAGTCTACAGAACTATGAGTGTACTGAACTGCGAGTCTGCCCTTTAAGTGCTTTA
Source organism: Raja brachyura (assembly GCA_963514005.1). The sequence continues at coordinate 45,555 of CAUPSL010000154.1, forward strand.
TGTAGTTACATAGAAACATAGAAAATAGGTGCAGGAGTAGGCCATTCGGCCCTTCGAGCCTGCACCGCCATTCAATGTGATCATGGCTGATCATCCAACTCAGTATCCCGTACCTGCCTTCTCTCCATATCCCCTGATCCCTTTAGCCACAAGTGCCACATCTAACGCCCTCTTAAATATAGCCAATGAACTGGCCTCAACTACCTTCTGTGGCAGAGAATTCCAGAGACTCACCACTCTCTGTGTAAAGAATGTTTTCCTCATTTCGGTCCTAAAGGAATTCCCCCTTATCCTTAGACTGTGACCCCTTGTTCTGGACTCCCCCAACATCGGGAACAATCTTCCAGCATCTAGCTTGTCCAACCCCTTAAGAATTTTGTAAGTTTCTATAAGATCCCCCCTCAATCTTCTAAATTCCAGCGAGTACAAGCCGAGTCTATCCAATCTTTCCTCATATGAAAGTCCTGACATCCCAGGAATCAGTCTGGTGAATCTTCTCTGTACCCCCTCTATGGCAAGGATGTCTTTCCTCAGATTTGGAGACCAAAACTGTACGCAATACTCCAGGTGCGGCCTCACCAAAACCCTGTACAACTGCAGTTATGTGCTTTATGTGGTTAACCCATTATGTGCTTGCAATAAATGATTTGTTATCTAGTAATGTGCTTGCAATGAATGATGATTTGTTAACCCTTTATGTACTTGCAATAAATAATGTGAGATTGAGATTGGCTGCCTGCACTCTGCTTGGAGTGCTGATTAGATTTCTTTGGCTGGGAGAGGATTCAGCCTGCCCCCTGTGTGCAGTTCCAGCAAACCTCAAGCACATCCTGGTCAGTTGTAAGACCAGCCTAACACAAGGCAGATACACCTGGCGACACAACCAGGTGCTGAGGTGTTTGGCAGCTGAACTCGAGTGCAAGAAAGTTACCACCAATGCCACGCCTATCAATGCCCAGATAACATTCCCGCAAATACCATCCTTCATCCAGGAAGGAGAGAAACGGAGGACTAACCCCTCGCCTCTCAACTCACGCCCACTGCACGCAGCCAGGGACTGGGAAATGCGCGTTGACCTAGGCCAGAGGCTTTTGTTCCCAGTTGAAATCGCAGCTACCAACCTGCGACCAGACCTCGTTCTCTGGTCCAACTCCTGTCGGCGTGTTTTCATCATTGAGCTGACGGTCCCATGGGAGGAGGCTGTGGACGAGGCTTATGAAAGGAAAAAGCTTCGATATTCAAACCTTGCAGCAGAGGAGAGAGGTTGGAGGGTAAGGGTGTGTCCAGTGGAGGTGGGGTGCAGGGGCTTTGTAGCCAGTTCCACCGCAAGGCTCCTGAGGGAAGTAGGAGTCAAAGGGCAGGCACAAAGGAGGGCAATAAAAGAACTTGCAAATGCTGCCGAACGGAGCAGTCACTGGCTGTGGCTGAAGAGGAAAGATGCTGTCTGGGCTGCCACGTGACCATGTAGAGGCTAGCAATAAGACACACACACAGGTCTGATCAACCTGTGGTGGGCCTGCCTCGACTGAGGATGTCTTGTGATAAAAGGCCGAACACCCAGTGACGTTGAGGTGCACAACTGAAGATGTGTCTGATTGGTAGCAAATTCACCTGGTGGTCATCCCCAAGAATGACAATTGTAGTGAAATCTTAGGGATTGTAGCATCCAGTCCTAATAATCAATCTGCTGGCCTGCACTGAATAATCACTTTAGAGATAAATTCTCAGATTTTCTTTGTTAAAATTTGACCGCTCAATCTCTCTATATTAAAAGTGTCTCTTTTTTATCAATAGCAAAGAGACATCAAGAGGCAGTGAGCAGCAGAAGACGACAAGAGACATAACACAAAGAACTGAACAATAAATCTCATCTTTAACATTTAAATAGTTGTTATATTTTAAGATTCACATTTTAAACTTTAATAAATCCGTTTTCCACTTGTCATGCTGGGGGTGCTTCATCACAATGGGCACCTAATAGGCAGGAATGGCTGTGCTGTCGGAGAGCCACTAAGAGTACATGGGGGGGGGGGGGGGGTGGTTGAGGGGAGATGGACAATGCATGGGGGGAGGGGAATGGCAAGGAGCAGAGGGGGGGGGGGGGGGTGAAGGGAGGAGGGGTGACTGAGTGAACTACCACACCAGCCATGACTCATTGAACTGCATGTCCAAGAATCCATTCAGTCCACAATGTCCATACTAGCCCTCCGGAAACCAGTCCCTTCATCCCACAACATCCATACTAGCGCTCCAGAGATCCACGCAAGGATAGACCTTCCTTCTTCATTGCTGTGATCTGTAAAAAAAGATTAAAATGTCTAAAATTGATTGACCACCCTCTCCCCCTTCTCTCACAGTCTCTCACCTGTTCTCGGCAGAATCTCTGGCAGTTTCTGAGCTGACAGGTTGCCAGGCCTGAGTGACAGAGCTGCCAGGCCTGAGTGACAGAGCTGCCAGGCCTGAGTTACTGAGCTGCCAGGCCTGAGTTACTGAGCTGCCAGGCCTGAGTGACAGAGCTGCCAGGCCTGAGTGACAGAGCTGCCAGGCCTGAGTTACTGAGCTGCCAGGCCTGAGTTACTGAGCTGCCAGGCCTGAGTTACTGAGCTGCCAGGCCTGAGTGACAGAGCTGCCAGCCCAATGATCCATTCGGCCCACAATGTCCATACTAGCCCTCAGGAAACCAGTCCCTTCATCCCACAACGTCCATGCTTTTGCTCCAGAAAGCCCCCCCCCCCACCACACTGGCCACAAATATTGGAATTAGTGGAGGGGTGGAATATTGCGATGGGGGACCAGCCTTCCCATGGGACCCAATGGATCCCACTTAGTCTAGTTGTTCATTAAAAGTGGCATCACAGGTAGATAGGATGGTCAAGAAGGCTTTGGCACACTGGCCTTCATCAGTCAGTGTATTGGCGGAAGGCTAGTGAGTCTGTGGAATTCTCTGCCTCAGAGGGCGGTGGAGGCCGGTTCTCTGGATACTTTCAAGAGAGAGCTAGATAGGGCTCTTAAAGATAGTGGAGTCAGAGGATATGGGGAGAAGGCAGGAACGGGGTACTGATTGGGGATGATCAGCCATGATCACATTGAATGGCAGTGCTGGCTCGAAGGGCTGAATGGCCTACTCCTGCACCTATTGTCTATGAAGCTGAGGGGCAACTTTTTCATTCAGAGGATGGCGGGTGCATGGAGTGAGCTGTTGGAGGAGGTAGTCGAGGCAGGGACTATCTCAACATTGAATAGGGATTCATGCAGGTACATGGATAGGACAGGGGTGGAGGGATATGGGCCAAACATGTACCGGTGGGACGTGTTTGTCAGCATGGACAGGTTGGGCCGAAGGGCCTGTGTGACTCTGTGGCATCGCGGAGAACAAGGAGTTATCACAAACTGTCGGCTTCAAGGGGTAACGTGTGGATTTAGCGCCTCCGTCTCCGTCTCCGTGACAGGCGGCCGGAGGTCGGTGTGGGGCCGCCGCGGTTCACATACCTGCCGGCAGGTGGCAGCCGCCGCCCGCTCTCACTCCGGCCCCGGCCCCTCACAGCAAGCTCACACTCCGTGTAACACACTCACTCACTCACACTCCGTGTAACACACTCACTCCGTGTAACACACTCACTCACTCACACTCCGTGTAACACACTCACTCACACTCCGTGTAACACACTCACTCACTCACACTCCGTGTAACACACTCACTCCGTGTAACACACTCACTCACTCACACTCCGTGTAACACACTCACTCACTCACACTCCGTGTAACACACACACTCCGTGTAACACACTCACTCACACTCCGTGTAACACACTCACTCACTCACACTCCGTGTAACACACACACTCCGTGTAACACACTCACTCACACTCCGTGTATCACACTCACTCACACACACTCCGTGTAACACACTCACTCACACACACTCCGTGTAACACACTCACTCACACTCCGTGTAACACACTCACTCACTCACACTCCGTGTAACACACTCACTCACACTCCGTGTAACACACTCACTCACACACACTCCGTGTAACACACTCACTCACTCACACTCCGTGTAACACACTCACTCACTCTCCGTGTAACACACTCACTCACACTCCGTGTAACACACTCACTCACACACTCCGTGTAACACACTCACTCACTCACACTCCGTGTAACACACTCACTCACTCTCCGTGTAACACACTCACTCACACTCCGTGTAACACATTCACTCACTCACACACACTCCGTTAACACACTCACTCACACACACTCCGTGTAACACACTCACTCACTCACACTCCGTGTAACACATTCACTCTCACACTCCGTGTAACACACTCACTCACACTCCGTGTAACACACTCACTCACACACACTTCGTGTGACACACATACACTCTCACACACCCACGCGGCGGGCCGGGCCGGGCCGGGGCTGCTCCGTGTGTGAGTGTGTAACTCTTGCTCACAAGTCAAGGTGCAGAGACTGCGGGCGAGGAGCGGCTGTGATCACAGGAGCGGAGACCGTGTCCACGGGGCCCGGTGGCGGCAGCGCTGCGGTGCGGGGCCCGGCTCCACACGGGGGGGGGGGGGGCTGCGGCCGGGAGCGGGGGCGGGGGCGGGGGCAGGGGTAGTGAGGGAGCTCGGCGTCACTCTGCCTCGCCGCGGCTGCAGGGAGGGAGGGAGGGAGTGGGGACCGGGGGCGGCGTGTGTGTGTGTGTGTGTGGCCCGTGGGGGGGGGGGGGGTCAGTGGGGCCGGGGGGGGTCAGTGGGGCCGGGGGGGGTCAGTGGGGCCGGAGGGGGGGTCAGTGGGGCCGGGGGGGGGTCAGTGGGGCCGGAGGGGGGGTCAGTGGGGCCGGGGGGGGTCAAGGGGGCCGGGGGGGGGTCAAGGGGGCCGGGGGGGGGTCAGTGGGGCCGGGGGGGGTCAGGGGGGCCGGGGGGGGGTCAGTGGGGCCGGGGGGGGGGGTCAGTGGGGCCGGGGGGGGGGGTCAGTGGGGCCGGAGGGGGGGTCAGTGGGGCCGGGGGGGGTCAAGGGGGCCGGGGGGGGGTCAGTGGGGCCGGGTCAGTGGGGCCGGGGGAGGGGTCAGTGGGGCCGGAGGGGGGGTCAGTGGGGCCGGGGGGGGGTCAGTGGGGCCGGAGGGGGGGTCAGTGGGGCCGGAGGGGGGGTCAGTGGGGCCGGGGGAGGGGTCAGTGGGGCCGGGGGAGGGGTCAGTGGGGCCGGGGGAGGGGTCAGTGGGGCCGGGGGGGGTCAGTGGGGCCGGAGGGGGGGTCAGTGGGGCCGGGGGGGGGGTCAGTGGGGCCGGGGGGGGTCAAGGGGGGCCGGGGGGGGGGTCAGTGGGGCCGGGGGGGGTCAGTGGGGCCGGGGGGGTCAGTGGGGCCGGGGGGGGGGGGTCAGTGGGGCCGGAGGGGGGGTCAGTGGGGCCGGGGGGGGGTCAAGGGGGCCGGGGGGGGTCAAGGGGGCCGGGGGGGGGTCAGTGGGGCCGGGGGGGGGTCAGTGGGCCGGGGGGGGGTCAGTGGGTCCGGGGGGGGGTCAGTGGGGCCGGGGGGGGGGGGTCAGGGGGGGCCGGGGGGGGGGGGGTCAGTGGGGCGGTCAGTGGGGCCGGAGGGGGGGGGTCAGTTGGTCCGGGGGGGTCAGTGGGGCCGGGGGGGGGGGGGGTCAGGGGGGCCGGAGGGGTGGTCAGTGGGGCGGTCAGTGGGGCCGGAGGGGGGGGG
>CAUPSL010000155.1:7500-10000 GCA_963514005.1 Raja brachyura
AAGGGTGCACCTCAAACGGCAGTACTTTTAGATTTGCTACCTTACGACTGTAAAGTAAGCAAGCAAATCGACAGTCATCGTGAACCAGTACACCGACTCACATCAACAATCCCCCCCGCAAACGGTGCACCTGAAACGGCAGTCCTTTTAGATTTGCTCCCTTAGTGAACCAGTACACCGACTCACATCGACAATTCACCCCGAAAACGGTGCACCTCAAACGGCAGTACTTTTAGATTTGCTCCCTTAGTGAACCGGTACACCGACTCACATCAACAATTCCCCCCGCAGAATGTGCACCTCAAACGGCAGTACTTTTAGATTTGCTCCCTTAGTGAACTAGTACACCGATTCACATCGACAATTCCCCCCGAAGACGGTGCACCTCAAACGGCAGTACTTTTAGATTTGCTCCCTTAGTGAACCAGTACACCGACTCACATCAACAATTCATCCCGCAGACTGTGCACCTCAAACGGCAGTCCTTTTAGATTTGCTCCCTTAGTGAACCAGTACACCGACTCACATCGACAATTCCCCCCGAAAACGGTGCATCTCAAACGGCAGTACTTTTAGATTTGCTCCCTTAGTGAACCAGTACACCGACTCACATCGACAATTCCCCCCGAAAACGGTGCATCTCAAACGGCAGTACTTTTAGATTTGCTCCCTTAGTGAACCCGTACACCGACTCAAATCAAGAATTCCCCCCGAAAACGGTGCACCTCAAACGGCAGTACTTTTAGATTTGCTCCCTTAGTGAACCAGTACACCGACTCACATCGACAATTCCCCCCGAAAACGGTGCATCTCAAACGGCAGTACTTTTAGATTTTCTCCCTTAGTGAACCAGTACACCGACTCACATCAACAATTCATCCCGCAGACTGTGCACCTCAAACGGCAGTACTTTTAGATTTGGACCTTTAGTGAACCAGTACACCGACTCACATCGACAATTCCCCCCGAAAACGGTGCACCTCAAACGGCAGTTCTTTTAGATTTGCTCCCTTAGTGAACCAGTACACCGACTCACATCAACAATTCCCCCCGCAGAATGTGCACCTCAAACGGCAGTACTTTTAGATTTGCTCCCTTAGTGAACCAGTACACCGATTCACATCAACAATTCCCCCCGAAGACGGTGCACCTCAAACGGCAGTGCTTTTAAATTTGCTCCCTTCCGAGTGTATAATCACCAAGCAAATCGACGGGAATCGTGAAGCAGTGCACCGATTCACATCAACAATTCCCCCCGCAAACGGTGCACCTCAAATGGCAGTACTTTTACATATGCTCCCTTTTTGAGTAGCAGGGAAGCAGGGAGATTCTGCTGCAGTTGTACAGGGTCTTGCTGGGACCACACCGGGAGTATTACATACAATTTTGGTCTCCAAATGTGAGGAATGACGTTCTTGCCATAGAGGGAGTACAGAGAAGGTTCACAAGACTGAGTCCTGGCATGTCAGGACTTTCAAATGAAGAAAGGCGGGATAGATTTGGTTTCTACTCGCTAGAACTTAGAAGATTGAGGGGGGGGGGGGATCTTATAGAAAGGTACAAAACCCATAAGGGGTTGGACAGGATAGTTGGAAGAAGATTGTTCGCAATGTTGGGGAAGTCCAGGACAAGGGGTCACAGTTTAGGGATAAGAGGGAAATCTTTTAGGACCGAGATGAGACAAACGTTTTTCACACAGAGAGTGGTGAATCTTTGGAATTCTCTGCCACAGAAGGCAGTTGAGGTCAGTTCATTGGATATATTTAAGAGGGAGTTAGATGTGGCCCTTGTAGCTAAAGGGATCAGGGAGTATGGAGAGAAGGCAGGTAAGGGGTACTGAGTTGGATGATCAGCCATGATCATATTGAATGGCGGTGCAGGGCATAATGGCCTACTCCTGCACCTATTTTCGATGTTTCTATGTTTCTGTTTCTATGTTTACGAGTGTAAAGTAACCAAGCAAATCGACTGGCATCATGAACCAGTACACCGATTCACATCAACAATTCCCCCCGCAGACTGTGCACCTCAAACAGCAATACCTTTAAATATACTCCCTTCCTAGTGTAAAGTAACCAAGCAAATCGACTGTCATCGTGAACCAGTACACCGACTCACATCAACAATTCTCCCCGCAGAATGTGCACCTCAAACGGCAGTACTTTTAGATCTGCTCCCTTAGTGAACCAGTACACCGACTCACATCAGCAATTCACCCCGCAGATTGTGCGCCTCAAACGGCAGTACTTTTAAATTTGCTCCCTTAGTGAACCAGTACACCGACTCATATCAACAATTAACCCCGCAGAATGTGCACCTCAAACGGCAGTACTTTTAGATCTGCTCCCTTAGTGAACCAGTACACCGACTCACATCAGCAATTCACCCCGCAGATTGTGCGCCTCAAACGGCAGTACTTTTAAATTTGCTCCCTTAGTGAACCAGTACACCGACTCATATCAACAATTAACCCCGCAGAATGTGCACCTCAAACGGCAGT
>CAUPSL010000155.1:22500-25000 GCA_963514005.1 Raja brachyura
CCCGTACCAGAAATGCGATTTGCTGATCGGCGGTAGTCGGACCGGTAGTCTTGCCGGGAAAGTCTCGCCACTGACCGGCAAAGGGCCACAAATCGGACCTCACCTACTTCCGGTGGGAAATTGTTAACCGGCGGCGGGCAAAAAGTAATGGCGGGCAGGTGTCCGGAAGCCCTTCCGAAAACGAGGCCACTCCGCCGGTGCGAGGGAGTCAATCCCGACCTCTTGCGGGGTTCCGCCGACCAGCTTTGGGACTTAGTGCAATTCTCGACTGTCTGAGACCCAGTTTTCGGACTTGGTGCAATTGTCGACGTAGCCCTTTCAGCGGCTTGGCTTAGTGAATGTCCTGCCGAAAATGCGACCCGTCGAACGGTCGAAGCAGCCAATCTCGACCTCATCGGGACTTCCGCCATACTACTTTCTGCCCGCCAGGGGGAGCTCGCCCGCCCGCCTGCCCGCCTGCCCGCCCGCCCGGCCGGCCGCCATTGCCGCCGCCGATCCGGCGCTTACTCGAGCCGCTCGGAGATTCGCACCCGCCCGGTCTTATCTCCGGGGCCGCCGTTGGCACTTAAAATGTCGGCCACATAAATCTCCGGGGTCGCCATTGGCACTTAAAAATTCGGCCACATCAATCTCCAGGCACCCCACCTACCTGCCCGTACCGCGAAGTCAACATGGAGAAATCGTGAACCAAGCGGGAGAACTCATGAACCAAACGGAGAAATCGTGAACCAAGTGGGAGATTTCATGAACCAAGGGAAATTTATCAACCAGTACACCGACTCACATCAACAATTCCCCCCGCAGAATGTGCACCTCAAACGGCAGTACTTTTCAATTTGCTCCCTTAGTGAACCAGTACACCGACTCACATCAACAATTCATCCCGTAGATTATGCACCTCAACGGCAGTACTTTTCTATTTGCTCCCTTACGACTGTAAAGTAACCAAGCAAATCGACTGTCAACGTGAACCAGTACACCGACTCACATCAACAATTCCTCCCGCAAACGGTGCACCTCAAACGGCAGTACTTTTAGATTTGCTCCCTTAGTGAACCAGTACACCGACTCACATCAACAATTCACCCCGCAGAAAGTGCACCTCAAACGGCAGTCCTTTTAGATTTGCTCCCTTAGTGAACCAGTACACCGACTCACATCAACAATTCCTCCCGCAGATTGTGCACCTCAAACGGCAGTACTTTTAAATTTGCTCCCTTAGTGAACCAGTACACCGACTCACATCGACAATTTCCCCCGCAAAGGGTGCACCTCAAACGGCAGTACTTTTAGATTTGCTACCTTACGACTGTAAAGTAAGCAAGCAAATCGACAGTCATCGTGAACCAGTACACCGACTCACATCAACAATCCCCCCCGCAAACGGTGCACCTGAAACGGCAGTCCTTTTAGATTTGCTCCCTTAGTGAACCAGTACACCGACTCACATCGACAATTCACCCCGAAAACGGTGCACCTCAAACGGCAGTACTTTTAGATTTGCTCCCTTAGTGAACCGGTACACCGACTCACATCAACAATTCCCCCCGCAGAATGTGCACCTCAAACGGCAGTACTTTTAGATTTGCTCCCTTAGTGAACTAGTACACCGATTCACATCGACAATTCCCCCCGAAGACGGTGCACCTCAAACGGCAGTACTTTTAGATTTGCTCCCTTAGTGAACCAGTACACCGACTCACATCAACAATTCATCCCGCAGACTGTGCACCTCAAACGGCAGTCCTTTTAGATTTGCTCCCTTAGTGAACCAGTACACCGACTCACATCGACAATTCCCCCCGAAAACGGTGCATCTCAAACGGCAGTACTTTTAGATTTGCTCCCTTAGTGAACCAGTACACCGACTCACATCGACAATTCCCCCCGAAAACGGTGCATCTCAAACGGCAGTACTTTTAGATTTGCTCCCTTAGTGAACCCGTACACCGACTCAAATCAAGAATTCCCCCCGAAAACGGTGCACCTCAAACGGCAGTACTTTTAGATTTGCTCCCTTAGTGAACCAGTACACCGACTCACATCGACAATTCCCCCCGAAAACGGTGCATCTCAAACGGCAGTACTTTTAGATTTTCTCCCTTAGTGAACCAGTACACCGACTCACATCAACAATTCATCCCGCAGACTGTGCACCTCAAACGGCAGTACTTTTAGATTTGGACCTTTAGTGAACCAGTACACCGACTCACATCGACAATTCCCCCCGAAAACGGTGCACCTCAAACGGCAGTTCTTTTAGATTTGCTCCCTTAGTGAACCAGTACACCGACTCACATCAACAATTCCCCCCGCAGAATGTGCACCTCAAACGGCAGTACTTTTAGATTTGCTCCCTTAGTGAACCAGTACACCGATTCACATCAACAATTCCCCCCGAAGACGGTGCACCTCAAACGGCAGTGCTTTTAAATTTGCTCCCTTCCGAGTGTATAATCACCAAGCAAATCGACGGGAATCGTGAAGCAGTGCACCGATT
>CAUPSL010000155.1:37500-42500 GCA_963514005.1 Raja brachyura
CCTTTTTTTCCACTTTTCTGGTACATATATTAGTAAATTAGTCCGCCGACCCTCACCCAGAGTCCCGCGGTTTTACTACCCTGTGTTGCCTTCCAGTCTTTTCTGAGACTTTGCACTACACACCACACAATCTTCTAAGTGTCTCTGAAAATCGTGTTCCCGAAAATCTCCGGGCACCCCACCTATCCCCCCGTGCAGAATAAACAATTTTCATGTAGGCGGGAGTTGGTCCGGTAGTCAGTCCGGATTTGTCGCACGAAGGCCCCGCGCAAGGTCACAAATCACACCCTCATAGAGACTTCCGAGGGGAACTCGTTAACCATGTCCGGCACTGCCCGTACCAGAAATGCGATTTGCTGATCGGCGGTAGTCGGACCGGTAGTCTTGCCGGGAAAGTCTCGCCACTGACCGGCAAAGGGCCACAAATCGGACCTCACCTACTTCCGGTGGGAAATTGTTAACCGGCGGCGGGCAAAAAGTAATGGCGGGCAGGTGTCCGGAAGCCCTTCCGAAAACGAGGCCACTCCGCCGGTGCGAGGGAGTCAATCCCGACCTCTTGCGGGGTTCCGCCGACCAGCTTTGGGACTTAGTGCAATTCTCGACTGTCTGAGACCCAGTTTTCGGACTTGGTGCAATTGTCGACGTAGCCCTTTCAGCGGCTTGGCTTAGTGAATGTCCTGCCGAAAATGCGACCCGTCGAACGGTCGAAGCAGCCAATCTCGACCTCATCGGGACTTCCGCCATACTACTTTCTGCCCGCCAGGGGGAGCTCGCCCGCCCGCCTGCCCGCCTGCCCGCCCGCCCGGCCGGCCGCCATTGCCGCCGCCGATCCGGCGCTTACTCGAGCCGCTCGGAGATTCGCACCCGCCCGGTCTTATCTCCGGGGCCGCCGTTGGCACTTAAAATGTCGGCCACATAAATCTCCGGGGTCGCCATTGGCACTTAAAAATTCGGCCACATCAATCTCCAGGCACCCCACCTACCTGCCCGTACCGCGAAGTCAACATGGAGAAATCGTGAACCAAGCGGGAGAACTCATGAACCAAACGGAGAAATCGTGAACCAAGTGGGAGATTTCATGAACCAAGGGAAATTTATCAACCAGTACACCGACTCACATCAACAATTCCCCCCGCAGAATGTGCACCTCAAACGGCAGTACTTTTCAATTTGCTCCCTTAGTGAACCAGTACACCGACTCACATCAACAATTCATCCCGTAGATTATGCACCTCAACGGAAGTACTTTTCTATTTGCTCCCTTACGACTGTAAAGTAACCAAGCAAATCGACTGTCAACGTGAACCAGTACACCGACTCACATCAACAATTCCTCCCGCAAACGGTGCACCTCAAACGGCAGTACTTTTAGATTTGCTCCCTTAGTGAACCAGTACACCGACTCACATCAACAATTCACCCCGCAGAAAGTGCACCTCAAACGGCAGTCCTTTTAGATTTGCTCCCTTAGTGAACCAGTACACCGACTCACATCAACAATTCCTCCCGCAGATTGTGCACCTCAAACGGCAGTACTTTTAAATTTGCTCCCTTAGTGAACCAGTACACCGACTCACATCGACAATTTCCCCCGCAAAGGGTGCACCTCAAACGGCAGTACTTTTAGATTTGCTACCTTACGACTGTAAAGTAAGCAAGCAAATCGACAGTCATCGTGAACCAGTACACCGACTCACATCAACAATCCCCCCCGCAAACGGTGCACCTGAAACGGCAGTCCTTTTAGATTTGCTCCCTTAGTGAACCAGTACACCGACTCACATCGACAATTCACCCCGAAAACGGTGCACCTCAAACGGCAGTACTTTTAGATTTGCTCCCTTAGTGAACCGGTACACCGACTCACATCAACAATTCCCCCCGCAGAATGTGCACCTCAAACGGCAGTACTTTTAGATTTGCTCCCTTAGTGAACTAGTACACCGATTCACATCGACAATTCCCCCCGAAGACGGTGCACCTCAAACGGCAGTACTTTTAGATTTGCTCCCTTAGTGAACCAGTACACCGACTCACATCAACAATTCATCCCGCAGACTGTGCACCTCAAACGGCAGTCCTTTTAGATTTGCTCCCTTAGTGAACCAGTACACCGACTCACATCGACAATTCCCCCCGAAAACGGTGCATCTCAAACGGCAGTACTTTTAGATTTGCTCCCTTAGTGAACCAGTACACCGACTCACATCGACAATTCCCCCCGAAAACGGTGCATCTCAAACGGCAGTACTTTTAGATTTGCTCCCTTAGTGAACCCGTACACCGACTCAAATCAAGAATTCCCCCCGAAAACGGTGCACCTCAAACGGCAGTACTTTTAGATTTGCTCCCTTAGTGAACCAGTACACCGACTCACATCGACAATTCCCCCCGAAAACGGTGCATCTCAAACGGCAGTACTTTTAGATTTTCTCCCTTAGTGAACCAGTACACCGACTCACATCAACAATTCATCCCGCAGACTGTGCACCTCAAACGGCAGTACTTTTAGATTTGGACCTTTAGTGAACCAGTACACCGACTCACATCGACAATTCCCCCCGAAAACGGTGCACCTCAAACGGCAGTTCTTTTAGATTTGCTCCCTTAGTGAACCAGTACACCGACTCACATCAACAATTCCCCCCGCAGAATGTGCACCTCAAACGGCAGTACTTTTAGATTTGCTCCCTTAGTGAACCAGTACACCGATTCACATCAACAATTCCCCCCGAAGACGGTGCACCTCAAACGGCAGTGCTTTTAAATTTGCTCCCTTCCGAGTGTATAATCACCAAGCAAATCGACGGGAATCGTGAAGCAGTGCACCGATTCACATCAACAATTCCCCCCGCAAACGGTGCACCTCAAATGGCAGTACTTTTACATATGCTCCCTTTTTGAGTAGCAGGGAAGCAGGGAGATTCTGCTGCAGTTGTACAGGGTCTTGCTGGGACCACACCGGGAGTATTACATACAATTTTGGTCTCCAAATGTGAGGAATGACGTTCTTGCCATAGAGGGAGTACAGAGAAGGTTCACAAGACTGAGTCCTGGCATGTCAGGACTTTCAAATGAAGAAAGGCGGGATAGATTTGGTTTGTACTCGCTAGAACTTAGAAGATTGAGGGGGGGGGGGGGGGGGGGATCTTATAGAAAGGTACAAAACCCATAAGGGGTTGGACAGGATAGTTGGAAGAAGATTGTTCGCAATGTTGGGGAAGTCCAGGACAAGGGGTCACAGTTTAGGGATAAGAGGGAAATCTTTTAGGACCGAGATGAGACAAACGTTTTTCACACAGAGAGTGGTGAATCTTTGGAATTCTCTGCCACAGAAGGCAGTTGAGGTCAGTTCATTGGATATATTTAAGAGGGAGTTAGATGTGGCCCTTGTAGCTAAAGGGATCAGGGAGTATGGAGAGAAGGCAGGTAAGGGGTACTGAGTTGGATGATCAGCCATGATCATATTGAATGGCGGTGCAGGGCATAATGGCCTACTCCTGCACCTATTTTCGATGTTTCTATGTTTCTGTTTCTATGTTTACGAGTGTAAAGTAACCAAGCAAATCGACTGGCATCATGAACCAGTACACCGATTCACATCAACAATTCCCCCCGCAGACTGTGCACCTCAAACAGCAATACCTTTAAATATACTCCCTTCCGAGTGTAAAGTAACCAAGCAAATCGACTGTCATCGTGAACCAGTACACCGACTCACATCAACAATTAACCCCGCAGAATGTGCACCTCAAACGGCAGTACTTTTAGATCTGCTCCCTTAGTGAACCAGTACACCGACTCACATCAGCAATTCACCCCGCAGATTGTGCGCCTCAAACGGCAGTACTTTTAAATTTGCTCCCTTAGTGAACCAGTACACCGACTCATATCAACAATTAACCCCGCAGAATGTGCACCTCAAACGGCAGTACTTTTAGATCTGCTCCCTTAGTGAACCAGTACACCGACTCACATCAGCAATTCACCCCGCAGATTGTGCGCCTCAAACGGCAGTACTTTTAAATTTGCTCCCTTAGTGAACCAGTACACCGACTCATATCAACAATTAACCCCGCAGAATGTGCACCTCAAACGGCAGTACTTTTAGATCTGCTCCCTTAGTGAACCAGTACACCGACTCACATCAGCAATTCACCCCGCAGATTGTGCGCCTCAAACGGCAGTACTTTTAAATTTGCTCCCTTAGTGAACCAGTACACCGACTCATATCAACAATTAACCCCGCAGAATGTGCACCTCAAACGGCAGTACTTTTAGATCTGCTCCCTTAGTGAACCAGTACACCGACTCACATCAACAATTCTCCCCGCAGAATGTGCACCTCAAACGGCAGTACTTTTAGATCTGCTCCCTTAGTGAACCAGTACACCGATTCACATCAGCAATTCACCCCGCAGATTGTGCACCTCAAACGGCAGTACTTTCAAATATACTCCCTTCCGAGTGTAAAGTAACCAAGCAAATCGACTGTCATCGTGAACCAGTACACCGACTCACATCAACAATTCTCCCCGCAGAATGTGCACCTCAAACGGCAGTACTTTTAGATCTGCTCCCTTAGTGAACCAGTACACCGACTCACATGAGCAATTCACCCCGCAGATTGTGCACCTCAAACGGCAGTACTTTCAAATATACTCCCTTCCGAGTGTAAAGTAACCAAGCAAATCGACTGTCATCGTGAACCAGTACACCGACTCACATCAACAATTCTCCCCGCAGAATGTGCACCTCAAACGGCAGTACTTTTAGATCTGCTCCCTTAGTGAACCAGTACACCGACTCACATGAGCAATTCACCCCGCAGATTGTGCACCTCAAACGGCAGTACTTTCAAATATACTCCCTTCCGAGTGTAAAGTAACCAAGCAAATCGACTGTCATCGTGAACCAGTACACCGACTCACATCAACAATTCTCCCCGCAGAATGTGCACCTCAAACGGCAGTACTTTTAGATCTGCTCCCTTAGTGAAC
>CAUPSL010000155.1:55000-57500 GCA_963514005.1 Raja brachyura
TGCTACCTTACGACTGTAAAGTAAGCAAGCAAATCGACAGTCATCGTGAACCAGTACACCGACTCACATCAACAATCCCCCCCGCAAACGGTGCACCTGAAACGGCAGTCCTTTTAGATTTGCTCCCTTAGTGAACCAGTACACCGACTCACATCGACAATTCACCCCGAAAACGGTGCACCTCAAACGGCAGTACTTTTAGATTTGCTCCCTTAGTGAACCGGTACACCGACTCACATCAACAATTCCCCCCGCAGAATGTGCACCTCAAACGGCAGTACTTTTAGATTTGCTCCCTTAGTGAACTAGTACACCGATTCACATCGACAATTCCCCCCGAAGACGGTGCACCTCAAACGGCAGTACTTTTAGATTTGCTCCCTTAGTGAACCAGTACACCGACTCACATCAACAATTCATCCCGCAGACTGTGCACCTCAAACGGCAGTCCTTTTAGATTTGCTCCCTTAGTGAACCAGTACACCGACTCACATCGACAATTCCCCCCGAAAACGGTGCATCTAACCAGTACACCGACTCACATCGACAATTCCCCCCGAAAACGGTGCATCTCAAACGGCAGTACTTTTAGATTTTCTCCCTTAGTGAACCAGTACACCGACTCACATCAACAATTCATCCCGCAGACTGTGCACCTCAAACGGCAGTACTTTTAGATTTGGACCTTTAGTGAACCAGTACACCGACTCACATCGACAATTCCCCCCGAAAACGGTGCACCTCAAACGGCAGTTCTTTTAGATTTGCTCCCTTAGTGAACCAGTACACCGACTCACATCAACAATTCCCCCCGCAGAATGTGCACCTCAAACGGCAGTACTTTTAGATTTGCTCCCTTAGTGAACCAGTACACCGATTCACATCAACAATTCCCCCCGAAGACGGTGCACCTCAAACGGCAGTGCTTTTAAATTTGCTCCCTTCCGAGTGTATAATCACCAAGCAAATCGACGGGAATCGTGAAGCAGTGCACCGATTCACATCAACAATTCCCCCCGCAAACGGTGCACCTCAAATGGCAGTACTTTTACATATGCTCCCTTTTTGAGTAGCAGGGAAGCAGGGAGATTCTGCTGCAGTTGTACAGGGTCTTGCTGGGACCACACCGGGAGTATTACATACAATTTTGGTCTCCAAATGTGAGGAATGACGTTCTTGCCATAGAGGGAGTACAGAGAAGGTTCACAAGACTGAGTCCTGGCATGTCAGGACTTTCAAATGAAGAAAGGCGGGATAGATTTGGTTTGTACTCGCTAGAACTTAGAAGATTGAGGGGGGGGGGGGGGGGGGGATCTTATAGAAAGGTACAAAACCCATAAGGGGTTGGACAGGATAGTTGGAAGAAGATTGTTCGCAATGTTGGGGAAGTCCAGGACAAGGGGTCACAGTTTAGGGATAAGAGGGAAATCTTTTAGGACCGAGATGAGACAAACGTTTTTCACACAGAGAGTGGTGAATCTTTGGAATTCTCTGCCACAGAAGGCAGTTGAGGTCAGTTCATTGGATATATTTAAGAGGGAGTTAGATGTGGCCCTTGTAGCTAAAGGGATCAGGGAGTATGGAGAGAAGGCAGGTAAGGGGTACTGAGTTGGATGATCAGCCATGATCATATTGAATGGCGGTGCAGGGCATAATGGCCTACTCCTGCACCTATTTTCGATGTTTCTATGTTTCTGTTTCTATGTTTACGAGTGTAAAGTAACCAAGCAAATCGACTGGCATCATGAACCAGTACACCGATTCACATCAACAATTCCCCCCGCAGACTGTGCACCTCAAACAGCAATACCTTTAAATATACTCCCTTCCGAGTGTAAAGTAACCAAGCAAATCGACTGTCATCGTGAACCAGTACACCGACTCACATCAACAATTAACCCCGCAGAATGTGCACCTCAAACGGCAGTACTTTTAGATCTGCTCCCTTAGTGAACCAGTACACCGACTCACATCAGCAATTCACCCCGCAGATTGTGCGCCTCAAACGGCAGTACTTTTAAATTTGCTCCCTTAGTGAACCAGTACACCGACTCATATCAACAATTAACCCCGCAGAATGTGCACCTCAAACGGCAGTACTTTTAGATCTGCTCCCTTAGTGAACCAGTACACCGACTCACATCAGCAATTCACCCCGCAGATTGTGCGCCTCAAACGGCAGTACTTTTAAATTTGCTCCCTTAGTGAACCAGTACACCGACTCATATCAACAATTAACCCCGCAGAATGTGCACCTCAAACGGCAGTACTTTTAGATCTGCTCCCTTAGTGAACCAGTACACCGACTCACATCAGCAATTCACCCCGCAGATTGTGCGCCTCAAACGGCAGTACTTTTAAATTTGCTCCCTTAGTGAACCAGTACACCGACTCATATCAACAATTAACCCCGCAGAATGTGCACCTCAAACGGCAGTACTTTTAGATCTGCTCCCTTAGTGAACCAGTACACCGACTCACATCAACAATTCTCCCCGCA
>CAUPSL010000155.1:70000-75000 GCA_963514005.1 Raja brachyura
ATGTAGGCGGGAGTTGGTCCGGTAGTCAGTCCGGATTTGTCGCACGAAGGCCCCGCGCAAGGTCACAAATCACACCCTCATAGAGACTTCCGAGGGGAACTCGTTAACCATGTCCGGCACTGCCCGTACCAGAAATGCGATTTGCTGATCGGCGGTAGTCGGACCGGTAGTCTTGCCGGGAAAGTCTCGCCACTGACCGGCAAAGGGCCACAAATCGGACCTCACCTACTTCCGGTGGGAAATTGTTAACCGGCGGCGGGCAAAAAGTAATGGCGGGCAGGTGTCCGGAAGCCCTTCCGAAAACGAGGCCACTCCGCCGGTGCGAGGGAGTCAATCCCGACCTCTTGCGGGGTTCCGCCGACCAGCTTTGGGACTTAGTGCAATTCTCGACTGTCTGAGACCCAGTTTTCGGACTTGGTGCAATTGTCGACGTAGCCCTTTCAGCGGCTTGGCTTAGTGAATGTCCTGCCGAAAATGCGACCCGTCGAACGGTCGAAGCAGCCAATCTCGACCTCATCGGGACTTCCGCCATACTACTTTCTGCCCGCCAGGGGGAGCTCGCCCGCCCGCCTGCCCGCCTGCCCGCCCGCCCGGCCGGCCGCCATTGCCGCCGCCGATCCGGCGCTTACTCGAGCCGCTCGGAGATTCGCACCCGCCCGGTCTTATCTCCGGGGCCGCCGTTGGCACTTAAAATGTCGGCCACATAAATCTCCGGGGTCGCCATTGGCACTTAAAAATTCGGCCACATCAATCTCCAGGCACCCCACCTACCTGCCCGTACCGCGAAGTCAACATGGAGAAATCGTGAACCAAGCGGGAGAACTCATGAACCAAACGGAGAAATCGTGAACCAAGTGGGAGATTTCATGAACCAAGGGAAATTTATCAACCAGTACACCGACTCACATCAACAATTCCCCCCGCAGAATGTGCACCTCAAACGGCAGTACTTTTCAATTTGCTCCCTTAGTGAACCAGTACACCGACTCACATCAACAATTCATCCCGTAGATTATGCACCTCAACGGAAGTACTTTTCTATTTGCTCCCTTACGACTGTAAAGTAACCAAGCAAATCGACTGTCAACGTGAACCAGTACACCGACTCACATCAACAATTCCTCCCGCAAACGGTGCACCTCAAACGGCAGTACTTTTAGATTTGCTCCCTTAGTGAACCAGTACACCGACTCACATCAACAATTCACCCCGCAGAAAGTGCACCTCAAACGGCAGTCCTTTTAGATTTGCTCCCTTAGTGAACCAGTACACCGACTCACATCAACAATTCCTCCCGCAGATTGTGCACCTCAAACGGCAGTACTTTTAAATTTGCTCCCTTAGTGAACCAGTACACCGACTCACATCGACAATTTCCCCCGCAAAGGGTGCACCTCAAACGGCAGTACTTTTAGATTTGCTACCTTACGACTGTAAAGTAAGCAAGCAAATCGACAGTCATCGTGAACCAGTACACCGACTCACATCAACAATCCCCCCCGCAAACGGTGCACCTGAAACGGCAGTCCTTTTAGATTTGCTCCCTTAGTGAACCAGTACACCGACTCACATCGACAATTCACCCCGAAAACGGTGCACCTCAAACGGCAGTACTTTTAGATTTGCTCCCTTAGTGAACCGGTACACCGACTCACATCAACAATTCCCCCCGCAGAATGTGCACCTCAAACGGCAGTACTTTTAGATTTGCTCCCTTAGTGAACTAGTACACCGATTCACATCGACAATTCCCCCCGAAGACGGTGCACCTCAAACGGCAGTACTTTTAGATTTGCTCCCTTAGTGAACCAGTACACCGACTCACATCAACAATTCATCCCGCAGACTGTGCACCTCAAACGGCAGTCCTTTTAGATTTGCTCCCTTAGTGAACCAGTACACCGACTCACATCGACAATTCCCCCCGAAAACGGTGCATCTCAAACGGCAGTACTTTTAGATTTGCTCCCTTAGTGAACCAGTACACCGACTCACATCGACAATTCCCCCCGAAAACGGTGCATCTCAAACGGCAGTACTTTTAGATTTGCTCCCTTAGTGAACCCGTACACCGACTCAAATCAAGAATTCCCCCCGAAAACGGTGCACCTCAAACGGCAGTACTTTTAGATTTGCTCCCTTAGTGAACCAGTACACCGACTCACATCGACAATTCCCCCCGAAAACGGTGCATCTCAAACGGCAGTACTTTTAGATTTTCTCCCTTAGTGAACCAGTACACCGACTCACATCAACAATTCATCCCGCAGACTGTGCACCTCAAACGGCAGTACTTTTAGATTTGGACCTTTAGTGAACCAGTACACCGACTCACATCGACAATTCCCCCCGAAAACGGTGCACCTCAAACGGCAGTTCTTTTAGATTTGCTCCCTTAGTGAACCAGTACACCGACTCACATCAACAATTCCCCCCGCAGAATGTGCACCTCAAACGGCAGTACTTTTAGATTTGCTCCCTTAGTGAACCAGTACACCGATTCACATCAACAATTCCCCCCGAAGACGGTGCACCTCAAACGGCAGTGCTTTTAAATTTGCTCCCTTCCGAGTGTATAATCACCAAGCAAATCGACGGGAATCGTGAAGCAGTGCACCGATTCACATCAACAATTCCCCCCGCAAACGGTGCACCTCAAATGGCAGTACTTTTACATATGCTCCCTTTTTGAGTAGCAGGGAAGCAGGGAGATTCTGCTGCAGTTGTACAGGGTCTTGCTGGGACCACACCGGGAGTATTACATACAATTTTGGTCTCCAAATGTGAGGAATGACGTTCTTGCCATAGAGGGAGTACAGAGAAGGTTCACAAGACTGAGTCCTGGCATGTCAGGACTTTCAAATGAAGAAAGGCGGGATAGATTTGGTTTGTACTCGCTAGAACTTAGAAGATTGAGGGGGGGGGGGGGGGGGGGATCTTATAGAAAGGTACAAAACCCATAAGGGGTTGGACAGGATAGTTGGAAGAAGATTGTTCGCAATGTTGGGGAAGTCCAGGACAAGGGGTCACAGTTTAGGGATAAGAGGGAAATCTTTTAGGACCGAGATGAGACAAACGTTTTTCACACAGAGAGTGGTGAATCTTTGGAATTCTCTGCCACAGAAGGCAGTTGAGGTCAGTTCATTGGATATATTTAAGAGGGAGTTAGATGTGGCCCTTGTAGCTAAAGGGATCAGGGAGTATGGAGAGAAGGCAGGTAAGGGGTACTGAGTTGGATGATCAGCCATGATCATATTGAATGGCGGTGCAGGGCATAATGGCCTACTCCTGCACCTATTTTCGATGTTTCTATGTTTCTGTTTCTATGTTTACGAGTGTAAAGTAACCAAGCAAATCGACTGGCATCATGAACCAGTACACCGATTCACATCAACAATTCCCCCCGCAGACTGTGCACCTCAAACAGCAATACCTTTAAATATACTCCCTTCCGAGTGTAAAGTAACCAAGCAAATCGACTGTCATCGTGAACCAGTACACCGACTCACATCAACAATTAACCCCGCAGAATGTGCACCTCAAACGGCAGTACTTTTAGATCTGCTCCCTTAGTGAACCAGTACACCGACTCACATCAGCAATTCACCCCGCAGATTGTGCGCCTCAAACGGCAGTACTTTTAAATTTGCTCCCTTAGTGAACCAGTACACCGACTCATATCAACAATTAACCCCGCAGAATGTGCACCTCAAACGGCAGTACTTTTAGATCTGCTCCCTTAGTGAACCAGTACACCGACTCACATCAGCAATTCACCCCGCAGATTGTGCGCCTCAAACGGCAGTACTTTTAAATTTGCTCCCTTAGTGAACCAGTACACCGACTCATATCAACAATTAACCCCGCAGAATGTGCACCTCAAACGGCAGTACTTTTAGATCTGCTCCCTTAGTGAACCAGTACACCGACTCACATCAGCAATTCACCCCGCAGATTGTGCGCCTCAAACGGCAGTACTTTTAAATTTGCTCCCTTAGTGAACCAGTACACCGACTCATATCAACAATTAACCCCGCAGAATGTGCACCTCAAACGGCAGTACTTTTAGATCTGCTCCCTTAGTGAACCAGTACACCGACTCACATCAACAATTCTCCCCGCAGAATGTGCACCTCAAACGGCAGTACTTTTAGATCTGCTCCCTTAGTGAACCAGTACACCGATTCACATCAGCAATTCACCCCGCAGATTGTGCACCTCAAACGGCAGTACTTTCAAATATACTCCCTTCCGAGTGTAAAGTAACCAAGCAAATCGACTGTCATCGTGAACCAGTACACCGACTCACATCAACAATTCTCCCCGCAGAATGTGCACCTCAAACGGCAGTACTTTTAGATCTGCTCCCTTAGTGAACCAGTACACCGACTCACATGAGCAATTCACCCCGCAGATTGTGCACCTCAAACGGCAGTACTTTCAAATATACTCCCTTCCGAGTGTAAAGTAACCAAGCAAATCGACTGTCATCGTGAACCAGTACACCGACTCACATCAACAATTCTCCCCGCAGAATGTGCACCTCAAACGGCAGTACTTTTAGATCTGCTCCCTTAGTGAACCAGTACACCGACTCACATCAGCAATTCACCCCGCAGATTGTGCACCTCAAACGGCAGTACTTTCAAATATACTCCCTTCCGAGTGTAAAGTAACCAAGCAAATCGACTGTCATCGTGAACCAGTACACCGACTCACATCAACAATTCTCCCCGCAGAATGTGCACCTCAGACGGCAGTACTTTTAGATCTGCTCCCTTAGTGAACCAGTACACCGACTCACATCAGCAATTCACCCCGCAGATTGTGCACCTTAAGCGGCAGTACTTTTAAATTTGCTCCCTTACGAGTGTATAATGACGAAGGAAACCGACACACATAGTGAACCAGTAGACCGCCGCACTTTAACAATTTCCCACGCAAAACACCGATGACATGAACAAGTTATCGCGCAATCTGAACCAGTACACCGACCCACG
>CAUPSL010000155.1:85000-90000 GCA_963514005.1 Raja brachyura
AGGTTTGACTCAGACCACTGGGTGCAGAACCAGTCCTCATAGGACTCACACCGCAAGAGGAGGAGGCGATTCGATGGCCCGGAGGAGAAAACGCACACCGGCCGGCCGACGACCGGAACCACCTCACGCCGGTGGGTGAAGACTCGCGGTTCACCCATGCCCAGGACAGTCGCGACGAGTGGGCACTCGTCGCCCTTTCAGCCTGGCCGTGTCTCGTCCCTGACCACTTGCGCGGCAGGACCCGCCCTTATGGAGTCTGGCAAACGAGCCTGAAACACCAGCGGAGTTTGTTTGTCCGCTAGCCCGCTCGGCCTCTCCTGCGGTGAGACACGCGGCACCAGATCGATCAGAAACAGAGGGTTTTCAAGAGGACACACAGCCGGGCAAAATCGTGATAGGCGTCCTCAGTGCCTTCTGCACCATTTTGGACTTAGTGCAATTTTTATTGTACCCCCTTTTTTTCCACTTTTCTGGTACATATATTAGTAAATTAGTCCGCCGACCCTCACCCAGAGTCCCGCGGTTTTACTACCCTGTGTTGCCTTCCAGTCTTTTCTGAGACTTTGCACTACACACCACACAATCTTCTAAGTGTCTCTGAAAATCGTGTTCCCGAAAATCTCCGGGCACCCCACCTATCCCCCCGTGCAGAATAAACAATTTTCATGTAGGCGGGAGTTGGTCCGGTAGTCAGTCCGGATTTGTCGCACGAAGGCCCCGCGCAAGGTCACAAATCACACCCTCATAGAGACTTCCGAGGGGAACTCGTTAACCATGTCCGGCACTGCCCGTACCAGAAATGCGATTTGCTGATCGGCGGTAGTCGGACCGGTAGTCTTGCCGGGAAAGTCTCGCCACTGACCGGCAAAGGGCCACAAATCGGACCTCACCTACTTCCGGTGGGAAATTGTTAACCGGCGGCGGGCAAAAAGTAATGGCGGGCAGGTGTCCGGAAGCCCTTCCGAAAACGAGGCCACTCCGCCGGTGCGAGGGAGTCAATCCCGACCTCTTGCGGGGTTCCGCCGACCAGCTTTGGGACTTAGTGCAATTCTCGACTGTCTGAGACCCAGTTTTCGGACTTGGTGCAATTGTCGACGTAGCCCTTTCAGCGGCTTGGCTTAGTGAATGTCCTGCCGAAAATGCGACCCGTCGAACGGTCGAAGCAGCCAATCTCGACCTCATCGGGACTTCCGCCATACTACTTTCTGCCCGCCAGGGGGAGCTCGCCCGCCCGCCTGCCCGCCTGCCCGCCCGCCCGGCCGGCCGCCATTGCCGCCGCCGATCCGGCGCTTACTCGAGCCGCTCGGAGATTCGCACCCGCCCGGTCTTATCTCCGGGGCCGCCGTTGGCACTTAAAATGTCGGCCACATAAATCTCCGGGGTCGCCATTGGCACTTAAAAATTCGGCCACATCAATCTCCAGGCACCCCACCTACCTGCCCGTACCGCGAAGTCAACATGGAGAAATCGTGAACCAAGCGGGAGAACTCATGAACCAAACGGAGAAATCGTGAACCAAGTGGGAGATTTCATGAACCAAGGGAAATTTATCAACCAGTACACCGACTCACATCAACAATTCCCCCCGCAGAATGTGCACCTCAAACGGCAGTACTTTTCAATTTGCTCCCTTAGTGAACCAGTACACCGACTCACATCAACAATTCATCCCGTAGATTATGCACCTCAACGGAAGTACTTTTCTATTTGCTCCCTTACGACTGTAAAGTAACCAAGCAAATCGACTGTCAACGTGAACCAGTACACCGACTCACATCAACAATTCCTCCCGCAAACGGTGCACCTCAAACGGCAGTACTTTTAGATTTGCTCCCTTAGTGAACCAGTACACCGACTCACATCAACAATTCACCCCGCAGAAAGTGCACCTCAAACGGCAGTCCTTTTAGATTTGCTCCCTTAGTGAACCAGTACACCGACTCACATCAACAATTCCTCCCGCAGATTGTGCACCTCAAACGGCAGTACTTTTAAATTTGCTCCCTTAGTGAACCAGTACACCGACTCACATCGACAATTTCCCCCGCAAAGGGTGCACCTCAAACGGCAGTACTTTTAGATTTGCTACCTTACGACTGTAAAGTAAGCAAGCAAATCGACAGTCATCGTGAACCAGTACACCGACTCACATCAACAATCCCCCCCGCAAACGGTGCACCTGAAACGGCAGTCCTTTTAGATTTGCTCCCTTAGTGAACCAGTACACCGACTCACATCGACAATTCACCCCGAAAACGGTGCACCTCAAACGGCAGTACTTTTAGATTTGCTCCCTTAGTGAACCGGTACACCGACTCACATCAACAATTCCCCCCGCAGAATGTGCACCTCAAACGGCAGTACTTTTAGATTTGCTCCCTTAGTGAACTAGTACACCGATTCACATCGACAATTCCCCCCGAAGACGGTGCACCTCAAACGGCAGTACTTTTAGATTTGCTCCCTTAGTG
This sequence comes from Raja brachyura, assembly GCA_963514005.1. The sequence goes on from CAUPSL010000155.1 coordinate 87,472, forward strand.
AACCAGTACACCGACTCACATCAACAATTCATCCCGCAGACTGTGCACCTCAAACGGCAGTCCTTTTAGATTTGCTCCCTTAGTGAACCAGTACACCGACTCACATCGACAATTCCCCCCGAAAACGGTGCATCTCAAACGGCAGTACTTTTAGATTTGCTCCCTTAGTGAACCAGTACACCGACTCACATCGACAATTCCCCCCGAAAACGGTGCATCTCAAACGGCAGTACTTTTAGATTTGCTCCCTTAGTGAACCCGTACACCGACTCAAATCAAGAATTCCCCCCGAAAACGGTGCACCTCAAACGGCAGTACTTTTAGATTTGCTCCCTTAGTGAACCAGTACACCGACTCACATCGACAATTCCCCCCGAAAACGGTGCATCTCAAACGGCAGTACTTTTAGATTTTCTCCCTTAGTGAACCAGTACACCGACTCACATCAACAATTCATCCCGCAGACTGTGCACCTCAAACGGCAGTACTTTTAGATTTGGACCTTTAGTGAACCAGTACACCGACTCACATCGACAATTCCCCCCGAAAACGGTGCACCTCAAACGGCAGTTCTTTTAGATTTGCTCCCTTAGTGAACCAGTACACCGACTCACATCAACAATTCCCCCCGCAGAATGTGCACCTCAAACGGCAGTACTTTTAGATTTGCTCCCTTAGTGAACCAGTACACCGATTCACATCAACAATTCCCCCCGAAGACGGTGCACCTCAAACGGCAGTGCTTTTAAATTTGCTCCCTTCCGAGTGTATAATCACCAAGCAAATCGACGGGAATCGTGAAGCAGTGCACCGATTCACATCAACAATTCCCCCCGCAAACGGTGCACCTCAAATGGCAGTACTTTTACATATGCTCCCTTTTTGAGTAGCAGGGAAGCAGGGAGATTCTGCTGCAGTTGTACAGGGTCTTGCTGGGACCACACCGGGAGTATTACATACAATTTTGGTCTCCAAATGTGAGGAATGACGTTCTTGCCATAGAGGGAGTACAGAGAAGGTTCACAAGACTGAGTCCTGGCATGTCAGGACTTTCAAATGAAGAAAGGCGGGATAGATTTGGTTTGTACTCGCTAGAACTTAGAAGATTGAGGGGGGGGGGGGGGGGGGGATCTTATAGAAAGGTACAAAACCCATAAGGGGTTGGACAGGATAGTTGGAAGAAGATTGTTCGCAATGTTGGGGAAGTCCAGGACAAGGGGTCACAGTTTAGGGATAAGAGGGAAATCTTTTAGGACCGAGATGAGACAAACGTTTTTCACACAGAGAGTGGTGAATCTTTGGAATTCTCTGCCACAGAAGGCAGTTGAGGTCAGTTCATTGGATATATTTAAGAGGGAGTTAGATGTGGCCCTTGTAGCTAAAGGGATCAGGGAGTATGGAGAGAAGGCAGGTAAGGGGTACTGAGTTGGATGATCAGCCATGATCATATTGAATGGCGGTGCAGGGCATAATGGCCTACTCCTGCACCTATTTTCGATGTTTCTATGTTTCTGTTTCTATGTTTACGAGTGTAAAGTAACCAAGCAAATCGACTGGCATCATGAACCAGTACACCGATTCACATCAACAATTCCCCCCGCAGACTGTGCACCTCAAACAGCAATACCTTTAAATATACTCCCTTCCGAGTGTAAAGTAACCAAGCAAATCGACTGTCATCGTGAACCAGTACACCGACTCACATCAACAATTAACCCCGCAGAATGTGCACCTCAAACGGCAGTACTTTTAGATCTGCTCCCTTAGTGAACCAGTACACCGACTCACATCAGCAATTCACCCCGCAGATTGTGCGCCTCAAACGGCAGTACTTTTAAATTTGCTCCCTTAGTGAACCAGTACACCGACTCATATCAACAATTAACCCCGCAGAATGTGCACCTCAAACGGCAGTACTTTTAGATCTGCTCCCTTAGTGAACCAGTACACCGACTCACATCAGCAATTCACCCCGCAGATTGTGCGCCTCAAACGGCAGTACTTTTAAATTTGCTCCCTTAGTGAACCAGTACACCGACTCATATCAACAATTAACCCCGCAGAATGTGCACCTCAAACGGCAGTACTTTTAGATCTGCTCCCTTAGTGAACCAGTACACCGACTCACATCAGCAATTCACCCCGCAGATTGTGCGCCTCAAACGGCAGTACTTTTAAATTTGCTCCCTTAGTGAACCAGTACACCGACTCATATCAACAATTAACCCCGCAGAATGTGCACCTCAAACGGCAGTACTTTTAGATCTGCTCCCTTAGTGAACCAGTACACCGACTCACATCAACAATTCTCCCCGCAGAATGTGCACCTCAAACGGCAGTACTTTTAGATCTGCTCCCTTAGTGAACCAGTACACCGATTCACATCAGCAATTCACCCCGCAGATTGTGCACCTCAAACGGCAGTACTTTCAAATATACTCCCTTCCGAGTGTAAAGTAACCAAGCAAATCGACTGTCATCGTGAACCAGTACACCGACTCACATCAACAATTCTCCCCGCAGAATGTG